>CAHIKZ030001136.1:2607500-2727500 GCA_903632075.3 Acanthosepion pharaonis
TAGAGTTCCGCGTTGACCGTTTGGTTTTGTTCAAGCAATTTGTAATAGATAACACCTTCCCAGTCCCACCATACGCACAACATCGTATACGCGATTGAAGATCTTGTTACACGCGCGTTGTTGCTTGTTTACCGGGGCTAAGACATCCCTTGCGCTGCTTCATATTGTACAGGGAACAATATTCGTCGCCAGTAGCGATTCGTTAAAGAAATCGTTGCTTGTGTCCATGAGTTGAGCGGTGACGAGTAAGCAAAACAGCGAAGATTGTAGCTCGTTGATTGTTGTTGTTGGAACCCATGCCTCACACTTCTGAACCTTTTCCATCGAGTGAAGATGCATCTCTATAGCGGCGTGGGAGAATTCCATTTTCTTTGCGATTTCCTTTGTCGTTTGACGAGAATTTTCGTGCAAAAGTTGGTTTAATCGCTCTTCATCAAACTCAACTGGACGGCCTGAACGAGGTGCGTCATTGTAGTCAAAATTTCCATTTTTGAACTTGCCATATCAATCACGAGCGGTTCTTTAAGCAATAGCATCCTCTACATACACGACAGAAATGTCGCGAGCAGCTTTTGCGGCCTTAGAACCTTGATTAAAAGCAAAAACAAGGAGGTGTCGAAAATGCTCATTTTTCTTAATTTCTCATTCCATTTACACTATTTACATTGTCTGGACATTGTTCCACATCTTTATTGTCATATTCCCGACATTTCGGTCATTGTACGCTCCGGCATTCGTCAGTATCTGTCTATATTTCTGAGATGAGGTATTGTAACTATTTACACTATTTACATTTTTCGGACGGTTGTTCTCATCTTTATTGCCAAATTCACGACGTTTCGGCCATTCTACGATCCGGCCTTCTTCAGGATATTTATATTTCTGAGATGAGGTGTCGTAACTATTTACATTGTTTGGACTGTTGTCCTCATTTTCATTGCTATATTCACGACGTTTCAGCCGTTGTAAACTTCAGCCTTCTTCAGGGTCTGTCTGTATTTCTGAGATGAGGTATTGTACATATTTACACTATTTACATTGTTCGGACTGTTGTCCTCAACCTTATTGTCATATTCACGATGTTTCGGCCGTTCTTCGCTCCAGCCTTCTTCAAGGTCTGTCTATATTTCTGAGATAAGGTGTTGTAACTATTTACAGTATTTCCATTGTTCGGACTGTTGTCCTCATATTCATTGCCAATTTCTGGACGTTTCGGCTGTTGTAAGCTCCAATCTTCTTCAGGGTCTGTCTATATTTCGGAGATGAGGTTTTATAACTATTTTCACTATCTACATTGTTCGGACTATTGTCCTCATCATTATTGCTAAATTCACGACGTTTCGACTGTTGTAAGTTCCAGTCTTCATCAAGGTCTCTCTATATTTCTGAGATGAGGTATTTATAACTATTTTCACTATCTACATTGTTCGGACTGTAGTCCTCATCTCTATTGCCATATTCATGACGTTTCGGCCGTTGAAAGGTCTGTCCTTCTTCAGCTAATATTTCTTGTACTTTCGAACCGAAACATCGTGAATATGGCAATACAAATGAGGACAAGAATCAGAACAATGTCAATAGTGTAAATAGTTACAATACCCCATCTCAGAAATAGAGACAAACATCTTATAGTTTCCACAGTTGAGTTTCGCTGCAAAATATAAATAATTAAATTTATATATGTAAATATGCATAGTAACATGTGTTAACACTGACAGTAATACTTGTTTCATCTGGAAAAAATAACAAACAAAAAAACATCGATTCCTTGTACCGCTTTAGCAATCACCTAACTTCTAATTTGTATCATTTTATGCCCCAATGTATCTTGTTCTTTTATTGTCCTTTGTGTGTGTGTGTGTGTTTTCTACTCCCAATAACTTCTGGTAGTTTTTATTGCCTTGCTTGGAGTGACATGTTTAAAATAAATATCATATTTCCCCAATCATTATTTTTTATAGTAACCATTTACTTTGAGTTGCTATCGATGCTTGTATTCGATGAAATCTAGTACGAAAACAAAACAACAACATGTAATCGTTTTACGAATTAGATCCCGTCATATCAGATGAAGCTCAGGAAATTTAACCATTTTTGCTGATTTTCTTTTTTTTTTTTTTTTTTTTTTTTTTTTTTTTACATTTGCCATATTTGTTTGCGTAAACAGATACTGGGCATTATAATCGAAATCAGTCAGTCAGTTATTTGCCATGCGTGATACAAGCTTAGGCGATCATGTATCTTTCGATATATGACGGACGAGGCAGATTTTTTCCCGCAGTAGGTTGCCATTTCTTTCTGCGGTAGACCAGTTGCCATCCACCGTGCTTCCTTCATTCAGTTATGTGCCATGCGTGATACACGCTTAGGCGATCATGTATCATTCGATACATGACTGATGAGGCAGATTTTTTCCAGCAGTAGGTCGCCATTTCTTTCTTCCAGACTGGTAGACCAGTTGCCATCCAAGGCTATAAAACCCGGTCTGTCTTGCTATTTATCCATAACTTAAGCAGGGGATTATTACCTTTCCCAAGGGTATTAGAACGTAAGGGAATGTAATGGATTCGACTCGAATTAGAACTCGGCTCTCCGATTCCTCATCCGAGCCGCTATCCACCGTACTAGGAATATAACCTTCGGTTTAGGATGAATAGATAATCCGGAGAATCGGTTAAGCTTCAAGACGTAAATGTCTTTATAGGAAGCCATTTGATGAGAGTGAAGCAAAGATTTGTACTTCTTCGAAACACCTGCTTCATTTCCCGCCAAGGAATGCATTTATTGCCAGTCTTGTTTCTCTGTTTTCAATGTTTAGTGTTTTTCTTTTGTCCTCTTGATTTGAGGTTTCAGATTGGTTTTCATTTAACCTTGTCTGATTTCTTTCTCTATCCCTTTCTACTCGAGAGTTTGTTTCTGCCACTTTTATTTATCTCATTTCTTTCCAGAGTACTCTTTTCGCTTTGAAAATCGTTCTCTTATCGCATTACGATTTCTGGTCTCTTTACCATAAAACTAATGGAGAAGTTTCTACTTCCCTTTTATTTACCTTTCAGATGCAATCCTCTATCTTAGTCCTTTCTTTTTCTAAACTTTTATAGCGAAGAAAACAGCGACTTACCTCGTCAAACCAAACGACAGCGCGGCGCGTGTATCCTACGACGGAAAATGTGGCGAAAAAGAAAATTACTTACCCCTAAAAAAAGGGTACGTATTCCGCATGACATGCTGAAGACGGAATATTTAAATTAAAAAACAAGTCCATCGCAGGAATCGCTATAAAACGATTTTGGTATGCAAAAATTGAGCGTCCTCTCCCAGCTGTCGACGAATGGAAAAAATGCTCGGCCGATAAAAAGCAGTTGGTGTTCTCGAATCGGGGGAAATTCGGGTATTTTGTCTACCGCGTTTGTTGGTTGTCGGAGTTATTTTTCTGACTGGTTGCGTGCATTGTGAGGTAGTACCTGCGATTCGAGTTTTCGGCATTTCTTTCTGTCCCCGATGTTCGACTCTGAACTTAGTCATTTATTCTATGCGTTGTGGAAGTAATCTGCGACAAATATTTCCTTTGCAATTCCAGATCGCTTACAATTTTCTTCATAACTCTCTTTCTTTTTCTTTTTTTTTTTTACTTATGTCTACCTACGTTTATGGGTCTTTGATATCATTAAGATTTCTGGCCCTTTTACGAGTAAAGGCTTACGGCCACATCATGTTGAAACGGCGGCCCCCGTACGATGAACGAAGTTAAGCAGATCGAAACCTAGTCAGTACCTGGATGGATGACCGCTTGGTGATGTAAGCTCAGATTTGAGGAACCTTGTAATGGATAATGACTTAGAATTGTTAATCAGAGAGCCGAGTTCAAATTTCAGTTCGGTTCGTTATATTCACTTATGTGCCAATATCTTGGAAATGGTATGACTCCACCTCTTCTCCTCCCAGCTATGGGTTAATTAGTAAGACCTGTATCACGAACCCATCTTCAAAAAATAAAATAAAATTGCGTGCAAAATATTTAGATTTTGACATTAGAGGTTGATATGTTGGTTTTAAAAGTAGCTTAGATGTTGTACAATGGCGAAAGTACGGGGCAGCCAATTAGGATCGAACTCACTATTCAGTCGTAATTGATCTAGCGATAAAAGCTTCCTATCCAGTCCACCAAGTCGAAATCCCTGAATAGAACTTGATATGACACTACACAAAGACAACTAACCAACTTTACCAGTCAAATGATGAAGGACCTTTTTATCTCGATTCCATTTTCTTTTCAACTCGATGCGCCTGCTTCGTCTCACGCCGTCCGCTAACATGTGGTCGAACAAATACATTGAATCAATAGCTTCATCTACCGCAAGGAAAGTTGGTCCTCTGTGTTGGGCCAGAAAGTTTTTCTCGTCTGAGTCCATCCTTCAAATCTATAAATCAACCATCCGTCCTTGCATGGAATATTGCTGTCATATAAGGTCTGAAACCTCCGCTGCACGTCTTGAGGTCCTCGACAAACTCCAGAGACGGATACGCAATGTATTGTTCTGATCTGGTATCTCGTCTACAGTCACTTTCTCACAGACGGGTCTGTCTCTTCTACAAATATTTTTACGGCAACTGTTCCGACGAGCTACGCTAGTTCCCAGACTGCGTGAATTTAAGCGTGCCACTAGGTTGGCATCTCAGTCCCATTCTTTCACTGTCGAAACGGTTAAATGTAACCGTCTCTTCTGCACAAATATCATTTATCGCACTTCCCGGCAGTGGAACTCCCTTCCGCTTCTATGATAACTATAATCTTCAGATATTCAAGTTCAATGTCAATCAACATCTTTTGATTCTTTGATCTGGTTCCCCGTCCGTCTCTTTATGACTTCCGCAAACGCACCTCTTTACTCTTGTTCCCAACCCTCTGTAACCCTTTGCGTGCTAGTGGCATTCCCGGCTTGCTTACGGTGAAATGGTTAAAAAAAAACTTCATTTTTTTCTTACTTCTTAACTTTTTTCATCTCTTTCTTTGTTTCTCTTACTTCTCTTCTTCTGTCTACCTACGATTATCGTTCTTTGATATTATAATTTCTGGTCTCTTAACTAGAGAGAAAGAATGATGGCGGATCTTGTATTTCCTTTCATTTTCTCTTTAAACTTAATCACCGATTTCTTTCCTGATTTGTGTTTTTCTTTAGTCATTTCTTTGCTCTCTCTCTAGGTTTATCCTACTTGTTTACTTTATTTAAATTCGGTCTAATCTGCTCATCTCTGTTGTTACTATCACAACTTTTCGGACGTATGGTGTATGACGAACAGGATAACCTTCAGGTAATTTCGGGTGTAGATTGTTCCCGTCCTGCTACGTCTACCGATATGACCTTTTGTTTTTATGCGGTTATTGCACGCCAGGTTTCTACTAAGAGTGTACGTTTTTATTACTAGGGTTGAAGTCAAAATTATTGTCCCATCAAATTCACGGCGTCCTTGCTATGATGATAAACTACATCCGCGTCCCGGGTAAGAAGGATAAACTACATCCGCGTCCCGGGCAAGACGATAAACAACATCCGCGTCCCTGGTAAGACGATAAACTACATCCGCGTCCCGGGTAAGACGATAAACTACATCCGGCAGCAAGGCCTCTGAACAAGAGGTTTTGAGGAGCGTGGAACCAACTCTTAATTGCTGGCGTTCCCAGGTCTACCCTGAATCGTGGTGGTAGAACCTGTTAAGGTACCAGCTATGGGCAAATAGTTCACCCCAAACTGGGGCCAAAACACTTTGAAAGTTAAAAATGTATTCCTAGTATTAAAATACTAGGAATACATTTTTTAAGGAAAGAATACTACCAACAATACATTTTTATATAAAAAAAATTATTACCAGCAATACATTTTTGAAAAATAATATTTTACCAGAAATATATTTTTGAAAAAAAAATAAAAAAATATTACGAGTAATAGATTTTTGAAGGAAAAAAATATTACCAGCAATACGTTTTTGAAGAAAAATTACCATCAATAAAAATCTTGTCGGCATTAAATAACCCATTGAGGTTGATATGCCGTAAAACAAAACAAACCAAACCAAACCAAACCAAACCAAACCAAATTCACGAACCTCTTAATTACTGGTGTTCCCAGGTCCATCCTGACCCGGGGTGGTAACACCTGTTAGGGTCCCAGCTATGGGAAAATAGTTAAACCCCATACTGGGGTCAAAACACAATGAAAGTGTGAAAATAGATCTTAATACCAGAAAAATTATTACCACCAATAAATTTTTTGAAGAAAGAATTATTACCAGCCATACATTATTGCCAGCAACATATTTTAGGCAAAAAAAATATATATAACCAGCAATACGTTTTTGAAAAAAAAATTATTATCAGCTATACATTTTTGAAAGAAATATCTATATTACCAGCTATGCATTTTTTGGAAAAAATATTACCAGAAATAGATTTTTTGAAGGAAAAAATATTACTAGCAATACACTCTTGAAAAAAAAATATTACCAACAATAAAAATCTTGTTGGCATTAAATAAGCCATTGACGTTGATATGCTGTGAAACAAACCAAACCAAACCAAACCAAATTTACGAACCAATGTTTTAATCCACTTAGCCATTTTCCCGATTTTCTATGGATCGCAGGCATTACGAATCATTTCGGACAAGCCTTTGACGTTATTCCGTAGCAACCTCAACCGAGAACTTGGGGTCTTAAACGTAGTGTGCTTTTTCCGGCGGCTTCTGTCATCCCTCTTGACTTCATTTTCCGTCGCTTTTCATTAATTACTGCAGCTGTTCAGGCCTCACTGTCATTTAATTTCTTTGATTATAAATAGCTTCGATACTGTGTTTATTTCTGTTAGGCTTCACAGATAAACATATGCGCTGATTCCTTCAGATGTCTGATTCCCTAGTGTTCTCCTCTGGCTAGCACTTTTACCTCAGTTAAACAAGGACCACGTGCCCTACATGATCGGCTATGTCTAATTTCATTGTCTTACAATTACGGCTTTTCGATGTTCTTCCAGCTTTAGAGAGCGGCTAGTTTCAACTTTGTAATCTTTGTCACGCATGTAAGATAAGGAAATACACACAGTTCTTGATCATGTTGTCTTCTTTGTTAGGGTTGGCCGAAATAGTTTTAGAAAGGGAAAAGACAGCAAGGCTTCAGCAGCAGCAAGGAAAGTGTTGGGGCCACCCACAATATAGGACAGTGCTAGAGAGATCAGGGGGGATCACGAGTTCAGGAGATCTAAGAGATCAGGAGATCACGAGATCAGGAGGTCATTACACTTCCGTCTCTCTACCGGAAGTTACCGTTGGACTTTAGACTCTTGCTGATTGTTACTACTAACCTGCGTTCCTTATTACTAATCACTCTGTTGTTAAATACCTCTTCAAATATACCAGTATTTTTCCCTACATCTGTGTTTGTCCTTATTTCAACACGCGCACGCGGGAACACTCCCAACATCTCAACAGAAAGAGAGGCAGCAGTGAATGTGATCAAGCATGACGAGTTGAAGTATTAGTAGTACAGATTCAGAGAAAACGGGACGAGAAGTACTAAATAAAGACAGGGCGAGATATCTTTAGACATGGGCAGCGGGACGAGAACAGTCTACTCTTAGGGATTAAATATCAAGTTCAGTTCAAAAGAATATGAGGAAATTAGTATATTTCATTCCATGTTTTATTTTTTATCTTCTCTTTCAGTCGTTCTATCTTCCTTTTCTCGTTTAACTTTCTTTTTATTTTTGTCTCGTCTCTTTGTTTTTTGTTCTTTTCTTTATTTTCCTAGATAGTTCAGATTGTCTTTCTTTCGTTGCACAGTTCATTTTTTCAATATTTTATGCTTGCTTTCGTTCTTTTCTTCTTTTCTCAACTCCCCAGGTCTCTTTATTTATTTTCCCACATAGTTCACTTTTTTTTTTCTTTCTTTCTTTTGTTTCTTTGTTCCTGTCTTTCTTTCGTTCTTTCTTTCTCTGTTTCAACTCTCTGGGTCTCTTTCATTCTTTATTTTCCCACATCGTTCACCATTTTATTTATTTCTTTTGTTGCATTGTTCCTTTCTTTCTTTCTTTCTTTCTTTCTTTCTTTCTTGTTTACGTTCTTTCTTTCTTTGTTACATCCCTTCTTACTTCATTTTCCTAACTTTTTCAGGTTTTCTTCCCTTTCTTCTGTTGCATTGTTTAATTATTTGACATCAGTTACTTCTCTGTAAATCTCATTAAAATGTATTTACTTTTCTTCAGAAATTCTGAGAAAGGCCCTTTTTGTCTCCTTTCTTTCCATTTTCCTTCTATTTTCGACTTAAGCTTATCTTTCTCATATCTATTTATAAATTGAACTTTCTACATATGAATAACATTGAAATAACATTTTTTTCCTACGGCCTTTATATTTAATCGTATTTTTGTTTTCCCCTTTCTTTTCCTTCCCTTCTTTCTAATTCTCCACTTTTGGGCTTTTCATTCTTTCCTTTTTCTAGTGTCTGCCTAGATTTATCGGCTTTATAAGTCATTAATTCCTGATATTATTTCTTCGGAAGAAATAACGAGAAGTAATGTATCTTTCTTTTATTATTTCTCTTCATTTGATGGTCAAAAGGTGCCTTTTTTCTTTCTTTTTCTTTGTTCTCTTCTTCGCTTTATCTAGGTTTATCATTTTTATATGCTAATAAAACTTGTTTTATTTTTAACAGAAAAGTTGATTGGAAATTTTATATCTTTCTTTCATTTCACTCTCTAATCTATCCCTTAATATCTTTCTTTGTTTTTCTTTCTTCCTTTCTTTATTTTTTTCGTTCTTTTTTTCTTCTTTTTTTCCTTCTTACTTGCTTTATTATTTTTTATTTTTTCCTTCTTTTCTTTTTTCTTTCTTTCTTTTCTTTTTTCATTGTGTGTTTCCTTCCTTCCTTCTTTTTTTCTGTCTTTCTTTCTTTCTCATTTCTTTCTTTCCTTTTTTGTTTGTATGTTTCTTTTTCCGTTTCCCTTTTCTTTGTTTCCTTTCTTCTTTCTTTCTTTCTTTCCTTTTTTGTTTGTATGTTTCTTTTTCCGTTTCCCTTTTCTTTGTTTCCTTTTTTCTTTGTTTCTTTGTTTCTTTCTTTCTTTCTCATTTTTTTCTCTCCTTTTTTGTTTGTATATTTCTTTTTCCGTTTCCCTTTTCTTTCTTTCTTTCTTTCTTTTTTCTTTCTTTTTCGGGTTCGCTTTTGCCCTCTCCATAATTTTATCTTTCGTTACCACTATTAACGAGGAATCATGTATCTTTCTTCCATTTCACCCTTCTCTTTTATTCTTTCATTCATTTAAACTTTCATTCACGTAAACCTCTTAATATCATATCTTTTTCCTTCCTTTTTTCTTTCTTTTTTTCTTTCTTTCTTTTTTCATTCGCCCCTTCAACTTTCCATCCTTGTGTATTCGTTTCTAGTTACACATTTAGAGAACTTTGATATTTCAGACACTTGATTAATGAAGAACGAACACAGAAGATTTGGGCTTTTGGATCTACACACTTTGGAAAAGGTCATGTTCACCGGAAATTCATCTCAAGACAAAAGCCATAGATAGGTAACAGTGTCTTCGAGAAGCAATACTCAGAATGGTTTGGGGAACGATGAAAGGGAAAGATAACTGCGCATGCGCAGACAATAGATCGGTGGCCAACGGTAATTTAAGATTTAAATCTCATACTCTGGTGTTATAAAAGTCTTTATTTCTATTTTAATCAAAATTTAGTTCAGACCCAACGATAACTTTGCCTATCCGGAAGTGACATTTTGGTCGCAAATGGTCCAGTTTCAAGTGAATATAAAATAAGAAGCCAGGTCTTTTTAATGCGTGGATATTCTAGATTTTACAAGTATTAAATTTACTCCATATCTTTAAAAAAAAAAAAAAACTGCACAAAGTTGAATGTCAAAAACGGGAATATACACTTTAAAGGGGCACTTTTTATGCTCATTTCTCCTCCTCCTTCTTCTTCTTGTATGTTCCGTGTCCCTTCAGGACGTAGGCGATCATGGCTCTCCACTTCTTCCTATCCCTTGTAGCTCTCAATAATTTTTGTCTTTTTGCTACTTCTCCCAGGCCATGTTCTGTCATCCACCTGCTTAAGCCCGCTAAGTATGTAACGCGTTGCTTTCCCTCGTTCCTCTTTCTCTCTATCCCCTCCTATGAGTATCAGATTCTCTAAGTCTTCCTTTCTTATTACGTATCCCAGGAATTTCAGCTGCCACTTCCTGATGTTAAGTAAAAGTTTCCTCTTTGTTTGCATCCTAATCGTTTCTCACATGTTTAGTCCATGGTATCCTTAGCATCCTTCTGTAGAACCATACCTCTTTTGCCTCGAGTCTCTTCTTCATCTTTGAGGAGACCGTCCAACATTTGCTGCCGTAAAGATATCACGTAGCAGTTCAGTACTCTTTTTTTTTGTTACCAAAGACGTCCTCCTGTCTTTTAACACTCTGTCTCGCTTTTAGAATGCATCCCAATAAGTCTTCGGATCTCAGCGTCGCACTTACCGTCCTCTGTCAGAACACTTACCAGGTATTTAGATTTCCGAACCGGCTTGAATTTAGTGTCCCTGAACTGTAAACCGCATTTTGGGCTCATCTTTTTGCTGATGACTATACATTCTGTCTTCTTCTTTTATGAGTAGTCCCTTCTTCATGCTCTCCTTCGCTGCCTTCTGGAGGAGGTTTTGTAGTTTCCTTTGGACGTCTCCTATAAACAATGTCATATGCCTATCTTATGTTAAGATTTGTGCCGCCAAAGATGAACCCTGGAAGTTTTCCAGTTCTCTCAGAATTAACTCGCTGTATAGGTTGAATAAGTCCGGTGAGAAGACACATCCTTGCCTTAGACCCTTTTTATATATTTGTATATCTGCTGAATTCATTTTTTATCTTTATGCAGAAGGTTTGCTGCCAGTAGAGATTCTTGATTATTCTAATGACTTTCCTGAATATATTAAGGTTGCTGAGAAACTCTAACAGATCTGTGTGCCGTACTTTGTCGAAGGCCTTTGTGTTGTCTTTAAAACACAGGTGCATATCCTTCTGAATTTATATTGCTCTTTCTGAAAACATTCTCAGCATGACTATCGCTTTCATTGTCCCGGTGTCTTTAATGAACCCGCACTGTTCTTGTCCTATCTCTGGACCGATTCTACTTCGCGCTCTGTTCATCTCTCGTAATATTCTGCCTAGCTTTTCGAATGCGTCTTTGGCCATCCCAATATGCCTTCGGATCTCAGCGTCGCATATACCGTCCTCTGTCAGAACACTTCCTAGATAAATTAAACTTCCACACCTGCTTGATTTCAGTGTCCCCGACCTGTAAATCGCATTTTGGGCCTCATCCATTTACTGATGACCATGGATTCTGTCTTTTTGTAGTTTATGCTTAGTCCTTTCTTCTCGCTCTCCTTCGCTATATTTTTAGGTTTTTTAGTTTCCTTTCTGTGTCTCCACTGTGTCATCTGCGTATTATATGTTGTTAAGATTGTGGTCGCCAATGATGAACCCTGGTAGGATTTCCAGTTCTCTCGGAATTACCTCGCTGTATAGGTTGAATAAGTCCGGCGATAAGACACAACCTTGCCTCACGCTCCTTTCTATATTTGTATATCTGCTGAACTCATATTTTATCTTTATGCCGGCAGTTTGCTGCCGGTATAGAGTTTTGCTTATTTTAATGTCTTTAACGATTATGGCAAGATTGCTGAGCAGCTGTAACAGATCTTTATACCGTACTTTGTCGAACGTCTTTGCGTAGTCTATAAAACACAGGTGCACGTCCTTCTGAATTTATATGGCTCTTTCTGGCAACGTTCTGACATTGAATATCGCGTTCCTCGTTCCGGTGTCTTTGACAAACCTGCAATTAATTATATAAAAAAAATATTATAATGAAATGATAAAACGCTTTGACATGATAAAAAGACATAGGGGGAAATAATAATTAATGTAAGGCCCCTAAATTTAATATTTTTTTAACAGTATGATACTTCTTGAAGAATTCTATGCACAAATAACTTGGGTATTCTTTGCACCAATTATAACCATTCCTGGCTTGTTTTTTTATTTTTTTTTTCATCTAGAAGTATAGTGTAACCCGGATATAAGAGAGTTGTCGGGACCGGAGAAGAAGTCTATTATATCCGTGTTTCTCTTATATTCGGGTTTGATCTATTTTATATACATTAACACAGGCTCTAATTTGGAACCAGAGAAAATCTCTCTTATATCCGGGTCTCTTATATCCGGGTTACACTGTATATATACAGTTGTAGTAAATGCGTTTCGAGTTGTAACGTTATTTACTTTTTGTTCTCTATTTTTTTAAATTTTTTTTACTATTGGTTCAGAATAGTCATCCGCTGTTATTTAATGTTGTGGATTCCGAGATGAATTCGGTCTCCAAGGAATGGCAAACGCAATAATTAAATATAAGAAATAAAATGTATTTACACAATCATACAAAGGGTAGTACTGTTAGTAAGTCCAGGAACGCGGTTAGTAGCAAATACAGATAGATATATACAGTCTCGAAGTAGGACTTCCTTAGAGTCTACGTGCTTGTAACTGACTTCTACCAGAGGTTACCTCACACTATCTCCGTTCGTATATACTCTCTCTCTCCGTATATCCTCTCTTTCCGACTACTCTCACTGACTGTCTACTCTGGGTATTTAACGGCAGCCGTCCAAGTAACACTGGTAGTGTCCACTTATATGAAAAGGGGAGGATCCCCATAACATTTAACTTTCAAATATGTTTAACAACGAGAATAATAATAAAAAGAAAATGTTCCCATATATTCATGATGAAAAGAAGAAAGGACGGAAAACGAAAGAAAGAGAAAAAATAATTACGATTAAATTAAAAGCCAGTAAGAATTAAATTTATTTTTCAATATTATTCATATGCAGGTAATATAAGATTATAATTAGATATGCCAAAGGTTGAGGACAGGAGAAGCCTAAATAGTGAGGAGACGTTGTATTGTATATTTAATTCAAGGATTTCATTTTTCTTTTTCTCTGTTGAATTCCCTGTCTCTATGACATGGGTAATCATGGCTCTCCACAGCGTCTTGTCTTTAGTTACTTTCAAATGCACTTGATTCTTTGTGACCCCCATTTCTCTTTATCGTATTGGTTTTTTCATGCATTTACGCGAAATTGATTTATTCTGCCTCTTTTGCTGCGTTCTGAGAATGGTAAATTATGTAAGCCTTCTCTCCTCATTATTTGTTCCAGACTGTCAACTATTTCTACACACACACACACACACACACACACACACACACACACACACACACACACACACACACACATATATATATTATTTATTTATGTTGAAACTTGACTAATGCATGGAATAATAATGCAACACAAAATGTACTTAGAACAAAATGTATTGAAACAAGAAAGTGTACACAATATTTACATATAGTCTTTTGCATATTCCTGGTAAGACCGTTCCTGGAGAATGTGTTGACTGAGTCGCAGTCGGGCAGAGTCTCTGGTTGAATCTCTTGATTCCTCCCTCTCTTCCCGGTTCCAACCATATTTATATGGTCGGTACTCCACTATGCAAATTAGGTGGATCCTACCACAACAATTTATTTATTTATTATAATTTTATCATATAGACAAAACCATTTTACTCACTACAAAGATGCAACTTCGTTTCGATGCATTTCAACTGCACTTCGACGGGTGAGAATCGAAAATGGTTATGAACAATCCTGGTTGTAGGCAAGCCGTATGTGAAACGTCACTTCCTTTTTTCCATTTGTTTGAGAAGAAAAAATATACATAAAAAAAGGTGACGGAGTAAAACAATAGTGCTTGTTGATAGCAGTTTGGTGATGAATGGATTGGGTTTTTAATGTTGACAGGTCTGTGGAAACTTTTTGCTAATAAACACCGGTCAAAAGCTTAGGCACATCATCTCACAAGTGTCCTAAGAGTGAGAGGTAGGGGAGGAAAGATGGAGATAGGGGATAGTATTACGTTTGAGTAAGTCAAAATTGTAGCTATAGTTCTACTAGTAATTTGGAATGTTATTTTTGGTTAACTATAAAAATTCTAGACCCGAATTGCATGTATTTATGTTGAGTTTATCACTACTAATTCTGTAATAAATGAACGTGTTTTGTGGATTAAAATTTAGAAGTGGTGATTTACTCAAAAAAAAAAAAATATTAAAAAAATAAGGGATGTTATTATAACCCTTTATAATCAAATTTTGAAATATTTCCTGGACCGTATAGGGTGTAGAATAATATATATATATATATATATATATATATATATATATATATATATATATATATGGGATCTTTTGATTCAGCTCAAATAGCAGACCTAATAGGTATATATATTTTAGATATCCTAAGTAGATTCCTTGACCCTCAAAATATAGGACTATACAGAGATGACGGGTTAGTTGCTGTACCTAATACTAATGGTCCGTTAAGATCCCAACTACAAAAGAAAATAATTAGGGACTTCAAATTTCTAGGATGTAGAATCGAGATTTCTTCCAACTTAAAAATTGTAAACTTCCTAGATGTGACATTTAATCTGAACAATAATACTTATAAACCCTTCCAAAAGGAAACCCAATCACCCATATATATAAATATCCACTCCAATCACCCGAAATCAATAATTAAACAAATCCCAAATACAGTAAATGCTAGAATAAATAAACTTTCCTCCAGTAAAAACCTTTTTAACCAGAATAAATGGGAATACAATAAAGCCCTGTTAAAAAGTAATTTTAAGCAAACACTAAATTACATAGATAAGTCAGTAAATAAAAAATCCACTAAACCCAAAAATAGGAAAAGGAAAATCATATGGTTCAACCCACCTTTTTGTAACCTCTCCAATATTAATATAGGTAAATACTTCATAAAACTGATAGAAAAACACTTTAGCAAAAATGCATCTCTGAAAAAAATATTCAACAAGATGAATCTAAAGATTAGCTATTTTTGTATGAACAATATGGAAAGAATTATTAGCTCACACAACAGTAAAATTTTAAGAGACCTTCAGGATAATCTAAGACAACATCAGGATACAACACGAATGGAAAAATCAACATGCAACTGCAGGACAGGATCAGAGTGTCCAGTTGAAGGAATATGCATGGCAGAGAACACAATATATGAAGCAACAATTTTCCCCAAAGAAAAGGTTGAAGAGAAAAAGATATACATAGAAATATCAGCGGGAGATTGGAAACACCGACTATACAACCATCGCCAACCCTTCAAAAATAAATGTAAAAAGAAACAAACAGCACTATCAAATCATTATTGGTCTTTGTTGGAGAGTGGCCTAACACTACAAATAAAGTGGAGAATAATATCAAGAGCCAGAACTCCCAAAAACTTCAGAGACAGATGCAACTTATGTTTGAAGGAGAAAATATTCATAATCAAACATAAAGATCCAGACATACTACTAAATAGACACAATGAACTAGTTTTTAAATGCCGGCACAAAAACAACCTAAACCTAAGCAAGTACACTAAGAAATAATAATATAGGAACAGCAATTTTGAATGTTTTATATTCCCTTTGTTTTTAGAAATATTACTATGCACACGTGAACGCTAACACATGACTATATGTATACAACTATGATAATGTATTTGTACACTGAGACACCTGTTGATAGGTACATGTATATGTTTTTATACGGAAAAAGAAGCATACCGGGGTTTTTTTTTTGTGAGTGTGGAGATGTACAATTAGATAGGTACTTATATGTTTTGCAATAAATATGAAAGATCGGGTAATATTATATGTGTAAAGATACAGATAATGTAATTAAATACTGAGATAGTCTTCGAACGCAGGCATAAGTGGATGCACGGGTAGACATGAGAATAGGGACAAATACGTGGGTAGATATATGTAAGTGCAAATTAACGCATGTGTGGGTATGTAGATATGCTGCATATTGCGTATGCATATGCATGTATGTGTGTATGTATATGTATGTGTGTATGTATGTATGCATATATGTGTGTGTGTATGTATGTGTATATGTGTATACATATAGGTGCGTAAATATATATATATGTGCGTATATGAATATATATGGATATGCAGCTGTCCTTGTGAGTATATGTATATATGTAAGTATAAGTATATATGGAGATAAGTATGGAGACATGTGGATGTGCGTTTTCTCTGCAGGTGTATATATATATAAAGATGGAAATATACATATGGTCGTTTCGTGTGAATGTGTATGTAGGTGTATATAGGAACTCATAGGCATATAAGAAGATATAGGTATGTGGTTACAAATAGAGGTTTAAGACACGTGTAGATAAAAAATTGTAAAAGAAGGACCTAATTTTCTGCTAGTGACATCTCTTCCAAATATCTCCTCTAATATTCTCCAATTGGAAGTGAATTTTAAATAACACGAAGTGAAAGTTTAGATTGGTATTTTAATTGAGATCGAAAGACACTACCCCAGTGTGGAGAATAAAATTATTTAAATGGGAATAACACTTGACAATTGGGTACATAAAAACAACCACGAGTTTACTTAATGAACAAAAATCAAAAACAATCACGAGTTTACTTAATGAACAAAAATCAAACGAACTAACAAGCTATAAGATAAAAGTTTTAGGAAAAAAAAAAAAAATAAATATATATTACTCTTTCAATGTTCTGTCTATGGATTTTTCCAAATTGTTTCATAGAGAATACCCAAAATATTTATAGATTGTTTTTAACATTTAGATATTTATCAAATAACCTCCCAAATATATATAAGAATTTGAATGAAATATTTATTGGGGTTATATATATGTCGTTCTTATCATTCACCCCTTTAGCCACCTATATCTAGAGACGAGACGCGTTAAATTTGAGCAACATCTAGTTTAAAACTAAAATGATACATATGACACACTCATATATCCTCTCCCACCTCACTCCCTCACTTCGTTAACTTTGCGTATACTTGATGAGGGTAAAAATTGTGAATTTCTTTTCACTTTTCATTTCAGCTTTTGGAAAAAATCCACAACCCTGTTAAAGGGGTTATGGTGAAAAGCATACATGGAATCTTAACGTGGTCTGTCTTTTATTCAAACATGGAATTTCACATTGAGCTCTCTGATATCATCCTCCTCAGGTCTACCAATACGGATTACCTAAGTTTACATAAACTAAATATTATATATAAGAATTATATATATATAAATTATATATATATATATATATATATATATCATATTATAAATTTACTAGTTTAAAAAATATGCTTCCATCTGTACACCTGACTTGTTTCAAAAAACAGAAACAAAAAACATAGCAATTCAAAACATTTTTGAAACATGGTAATTCCTGTCAAGTGACGGAACCATATTTTTAAACAAATAATTTATAATATTTATATAATATAAAAGGCTCAAGCTATATATATTATATTCTTACTCTGTCCCGGACATTGAGTTCTACCTGGATACTATACACTTATATTTATATATATATATATATATATATATATATATATATATATATATCTATTGACCACTAATATTATGACTATTATATATATATATATATATATATATATATATATATAATCAGTTTTTTCAAGTGGGCAGTAACCACCTACGATCACCAGTTTCATACACGTTCACGCAATCAGCAGGTATAATTATTTATTATTGTTAAAAATACAATAATTGTGGCACAAGGCCAACAGAGCAAATCGGGTGAGGCTGGTCAACATTAACTTTCCTGTACCTAGCTCTTCAAATTCACGAACCATCCATACTACAATTTACTCATTCTCCACAAGAAATAATCTTTTACCATTCAATCCTATATATACCATAATATCCCACATTCCCAGAGAATTTACAAAACGCTGCATGACACAAAAATCTCTTATATACAAATGTCCATAAAGAAATAAATATAAAAATATAGTGATGGTATAAAATGAGAGGGAGGAGATGAACCCTAAAAACAAATTAAAATATAACAAAACACTCAATCTAAAAATAAGAGATGGTAGTAGGACCCGTCCACCGTATCAAAAATAAGAGTGGCCGCTGTATTCTGTCTTCAAGAAGCTCACGAACTGAGAGGAAAGGCTAAAATAAATACCGGCATGGGAAAATCAAAGACTGACCCAGTTGAGATGAAAAAGGAGGCCGAAAATAAACTTGGGAGGTTGGGAATCTCGACTTGGCTCATAAGAAAAGAGGGAGCCGAGAACAGGTCGCAAACGACACATACTGACATTAACTATGTACAAAAAGAGAATCTGTCTTAACCAGGGGAGGACCCCACATGAAACCTCCCTGTTGTGACCAAATGGACTTTAAAAAGAAAATCAAGATTAGCCAATTCACACGAACTAAGCTCGCTACTTTCACCCACCGTTCGCTGAAATCTGGTGAGACCAAACGCTTTCTATCAGTTCTGATCTTCGTCTTGAGCTGATGCTCAAAAATCTGATTTTTTCGCAAGATTCCCTCCATCCATGTTGTCCAAAATCACCATTCTTGTGACTGCTATCAGTGCTAGAAACACCATCCGTTTCACACCAGAATACGAGGGTGACACATATCGCTCGCGTATGCAAGATGAATGAGCACGAAGTTTTCGGGAGCGATAAGAACCATTAACTTGCTAACATAGTCTCTGAAGGACAATGGTAAAAGGGATCCGAAACCATTTCCTCTAAGCCAAGTTGACTCCGATGACAGTCAGACAAATCCACCTAGCCCTTTTGAAGGCTACGTCATTGAGAGATAACACATTCCAAACTAATCGCCAGGTAGTCAAAACTCAGAGTTGCTGAATAATCCGTCGGAGGCGTCCAAGACTAAAAAAGATCACAATTCTTCCGGCGACAAGCCGAAGTGTCGACAGAGGGGTTCTTTCTCGACTCCTTCCACGAATTCTCGATACAAGAGTCTTCTTAGCCGTGAAAGGTCACTGGACCGAGGAATGGCCTTCACGGCCGCTCGACAATCCCGGAGGAATCCCGACTGATTACGGGGCTTATGATCAGTCCTAGAAATGCGAGGAGTAATGGTAAGGCAAGACAAGGCGTCTCTAACAATCTCCCCCCATTACAGGGACGTTGGCCACAGACATTTCTTTTGACATAATGCTTGCGACCACCCCACAAGAGAGAGGAGAGCAAGCGCTCGATCGCCTTCTTATGCTATTTACAGGGAAAAAGTACAGTCAACCGGTAAAGCATGAGAGGAAAGACGTAAGTGTCACCTGCCTCAGCTTTACAATTCAAGATCAAGGGTCTTCAGAGCCAAGTGCGGACCGACACCCTGACCTTTGCCTTCACCTCTAATTCTTCTGCAGCTGGAAACCAGGTACGAATCACACTCTATGAAAGCCATTGGTTGAGTCTAGTGTGTGGCAATTGGAATCCTTATACTCCCAGGAAATCCAAGATGTTAAGAATGTAGTCAATCAAACTTACCGGTCAGTGAGTAACCTATCCGACTAAGATCAAAATGGCCGAAAATATCCTAATTAATAATAATAAAACAACTACCAGAAGTGGTTCTCTGGCGCGAAAAATGCTCATTGTCATGAGGAACAATAGGACCAAAATGTGCTCGACAATACCGGGTACCTAAGTCAGCCATGACAGATTATTATATTAATAAAAATAAGAATAAAGAGTCTGCTTACGATTACACACAGGAAAAGAGTGATCTATGCCCTATTAAATTGCAAGGATTTAATAAATATGGCGACAAAGATGAGGACAATAGTCCGAATAATGTAAATAGTGTACATAATACCTCATCTCAGAAATATAGACAGATACTGAAAGGCCGATACGTTGTAATAAATATGGCGACAAAGATGAGGACAATAGTCCGAATAAAGTAAATAGTGTACATAAAACCTCATCTTAGAAATATAGACAGATACTGAAAGGCCGATACATTGTAATAAATATGGCGACAAAGATGAGGACAATAGTCCGAATAATGTAAATAGTGTACTTAATACCTCATCTCAGAAATATAGACAGATACTGATGAATTGCTCTTATCTTATTAATATGAGTGGAAGATGCTGGAGTAAGTACTTGTATTTGAAAATTAACTTGCTTTTGTCTTAAACTAAAATCATGGTTAAAATTTTTGCTGAAACAAAGATACAGCTTGCGGCTTTGGGGTGGGGGGCGACGATAACTCAACGTGAGATAGCAAGGAAGGTGGGAATGTTAAGAAACAGCGTTGAAACCATACAAAAGACATTTGCTACTACTAGAAGTGTTTTAAGTGCAGTGAAAAGCACAAAAATTAGGCAAGAGATATGAAAGAAAGATTGATAGAGTCTCGGGATTCAATTAACAACTAGACAGGGAGTGAAATCATTCTTAAAAGTGAGGTTTCAATTGATACGGTATACAGAGTATTAGGAAAAAGCAACTTGAACGAGTGTATAGCAGCACAAAACAAATCATTAGCCAAGAAGATCAGAATAGAAGATTGAAGTGTTCAAAACTAAATCTAACATGGGATGTTGGAAAGTGTCAAAAAGTAATTTTGAGTAATGAATGCAAAAATAGAGATTTCGCCCTGATCTGGCATCTCGTCTGCAGCCTCTCTTTCACAGACGTGCCGTTGCATAGCTCTGTCTTTTTTTCACAAACACTTTCACGGTATATACGAAATAAAAATAACTCTTTTCTTTAGTGTTTTCAAATTCGCGAGCCTGTGCAAAATTTTATTTTGACCAATAGAAAACATTTTCTCTCCGTGGTCAATTCTTCAAATCTACAAATCAACCATTCGCCTTTGCATGGAGAATTGCTGCCATATATGGTCTGGAGCCCCTTCTCATTGTCTCAAGGTCCTTGATAAAATCCAAATACGGATATGCAATGTAATTGGCGCTGATCTGGCCTCTCGTCTCAGCCGCTCTCTCACAGACGTGCCGTTGCCTCCCTCTGTCTTTTTTACAATTACTTTCACGTAACTGCTCTGATGAGCTGCTTTCGAACTCCCTCCCCATTTCTTGTTTTCCTATAATCTCCAACTATTCAAATGTAATGTCAATCGATGTCACCAGATGCCTTGATCTATCCCCTAACCGTCTCTTCATACTTTCCTCTATCACTCCTCTTTGTTCTCGCTCCAACTCTGTAACCCCTTGCATGCTAGTGGCTTCCTGCCTTGCTTGGGGTTGAATGCTTAAAAAAAAATTCTAACGCAAGACAATATCTAAGAAGACCAGTTAAAGAAAGAAAAAAATACAATATACACAACAAAGACGGAGGTTTGTTGATAGACACTTGATGGTGTCGTATTGCATAAAAACGCGCTGATAAAAGAAAATTGGTAAAAGTTGATGAAAGTTTAAACAGCAAATTATTATTTATTAGTTTCATCATCATTATTTATTCAGTTAGCGCATTTTGCGCCGCCGCTGTGGTCACCACTCCCCACCATCTCACAAATGTAGACATTCAAGGCAAAATAGTGAAATGGCTTGTTGGTTCCTTTTTCACCAGGGGAGGTTGAGATTACCCTGTCCCTCCTCTCAGAAGTTAGAGAGGCAGCCTCTCTTTCACTTAGGCCCGTTGGAACAGTTGGTATGACGTTTGCGTGATAACCTAACTGTCCGGGTTTCAATTCTCGGTAGTGGATGCGCTCTGCTAATGAGTCCCAAATAGAGGTGTTTTCTGCATTCTGTTGAGGTTTCTTTCAGACTCGATAAATTACTTAATTATAAAATCCTCTTAATCATATATATATGTTGTGTATATTTAGGAAGCAATTTTTCATTAATGCATGTTTCATTAAATAATATAGACAAGTTTTGTCTATTTATTTTAAGTAAGTTCCTTTCATATTGTCTGATAAGCTTAATAACATTATCATTGAAAGATGAAAGGAAATCACCATATTGATACATGTTTATATCCAATCTAAGATTTCGGCTTACATAAGCCATTATCAAAGATGACAATTACATTTCAATATATCAAGCAACACACAGACGAAAAAATAATTATAGTCTGTTTTTGTTGCATGAAAAATTTCAAAGCAACGACAAACTTGTGTATACGAGACGCGGAAGCGAAAATCGCGTCGCAGCTCATGACGTCACACATGACTACGCGAGAGTGAAAACGAGAGGTATTAAGTATGGGAAGCTGTATAAACCAATGGCTTCTGTTATCAATTATAGGTATTTAAGAATATTTGTGGAGATTTCGTAGTTTACTTTGTTCAGGTTAGGTTTCAACTGTTTTATGCATATACCTTCAAGAATTTTTAGTTTTTGTTTATTGTTTTCATGTTTAAGTATAGTTTTGTTATCAACAAGGATTTTCCGGAATTGTGTACGCGGCCAGTCATATTATATATATGGAGTGGGAGTGAAGCTTCTTTGTCTCTGTGTGTTTGCGTGTGTGATTTTATGTGTATTTTAATTTATTCAACCATATTTTTGCAACCATGTTTTATTAAAAAGGAAAGCCATCTTATATATATTAAGTTTACTGATATTTTCAAAACAGAAGGATAACGCAAACGTAATGCATATGAATGCATATCTACAGACTAGAGAAATTGTAAATGTGTCAGATTGCTAATAGAAAAACACTTTAAATAAAATACGGCCGTTCCATTGTCTAGCGTCTCTACTTTGTCATTCACAGAATTATTTTGTCCCATCTTTGGTGTTAGAATCAATGACCGCGAAAACATGTTAAAATTGACATTTTTAAAATGTAAGCTGATATAATCGGTGTATACGAATATATATATATAATTAAGCAATTCCTCGAGTCTAGAACAAAGCTCAGAAGAATGAAGAAAGCACTGGACGGCCGTTTCGCCCAATATTTGGGACTCACCACCAGTGCGCATCCACTAACGAGAATTGAAACCCGAACAGTTACAATAGAAGGCAAGCGCAGTACTAACTGTACCAACGGGCCTCGATGACGAAGAGGGAACGAATTAGACTCGATACAGCGCTGCTCGATCACATATTCCACTAGAATCAATGAATTACTTAATTATGATTATTTTAAATCCTCCTAATTATTTCTATCTGTATATCCTTGCTTGAACCGGCTTCTAATGCTCTTGAGGGAGCGGCTTGTGGATAGTAGTCATAGCTCTTGGACGCACAGTCCTATGGGTAAAAGAGAAACTCGGAGAAGTTCCATCACGGAATTTGTGATCGAGCGGCGCTATATACAAAAATCTAATTCTATCATAACTGTTCGGGTTTCATTCCGTCCATGGGATTTTCAGAATACTTTTATTGAACGACATAAGAAAAAAATCAAGAAAAAAACTCTATTAACGATAAGTTTTTACCGATTAATACCATTCTTACACAAAATTTGAAGGTGGACATTAATGGGGTAAAATACATAATAAAATAATTCTATTTAAAGATCTTTTTTGATAAACGTGCCATTAGACAAGTGTTGCGTGAAGTGCATTCTTTACTCTCTTGTAAAATTAATATCATGTAAGTTCATATAAACAAATTATTAGTCCTTTATTATAATTATTATTATTTTATTATTATTATTATTACTAGTTGTTTCCTTTTTTCGGTTAGCGCTTTTGTGATGTAAGTGAAATTAAAGGAAACTAAATGCGTATGTATTTTGCGAAACTCGGTGACATGTTTATTTGCAAGCCAGTGTGTGATTTTCTTGCATCTACGGTTGGACGTTCTTCTGTTTGTACAGCAAGAGAAGATACGTGTGACGAATTCTAAAAATTAATCTTGTGTCACGTAAATTGTTCCGTAAATCATTAGCGTTTTAAGGGCCCCACGTTTACTTCACCCATAGGAGTAGTTGTATGTCTTGGGCAAGATAGCCTCAATTGAGCACACCTATTTTTAGACTGGTTTCGAATTCAAAGGATTTGGAGCTTATTTCTTTTAGACTAGTTGCGAGATCAAGGCAAGAGTGCCAAGTTTGCCTTTCTATTTAACCCATAACTGGGGGTAAAATGAATTCATACTTTTCCCAAGAACACTACCGGGAAATGAACGACACTGATTCTAGTTTTAAATTGAAATCGGCACACCGAATTCAATATCCGCATCTTCAATGAAATAGCAAGTGTTATCACGTCACAAATGGTTATTGTGCAAGTTCCCATGAAAAGAAACAACTGACATGTTTTTACTCATGGATCAACTTTTCTGCCTGAGATTAGTTTAGTATATTTGTGTTTTAATTAGAACCAAAGGTCCAGTTCATAGTTCTATGTCGTTTCTCGATCTTTTGGTCTTGATGCGCAAGTTTAATTAAGTCCAGTTCAAGATTACCTGTGTCTGTAGGCAATAATTCCCATTCGGAAGGGCGTTAAGGTTAAACCCTAACACCTGAAGTTTACCCAACAGGAGAAACGGTGAAAGAAAAGTGGACTGTTTTTTTGGTCGCTAAGTCATATATACACGCGAGACTGACCCACGTTAAACCCTGTCTTGTTTGAGTGGGCGTTTTGATAAATCTCAACCGAGTGTCACTGTAGCATCTACACGCTCTACCTTTCTTATTCTGCTGTTGAAGCTGGTTTTTCTGGAGAGAATGCACACACGCCTTTTGCTATTTCGAAAAGTCAACGCGACTGGCTAACCCGGAATTTGAACTCGACTCTTCGATTCCGCGTTTCGCACTGCTAATCGTTACAGCACACGTTTGCCCATTATCGTAACATTCCCTATATAAACATACGGCTTACGACTATGTCACGTTGAAACAGCGGTTCGTGATCGATCGGCGAAGTTAAACAACGTCGAGCATAGTCAGCAGTTAGATGAGTCACCGCTTGCTCAAATTTTGGTATGTTGGTGGTGTAATGGATAAAAGCTGCCAGTTAGAAATCGGCTCTTCAATTTTTAATTCCAGTCTGATCCGTTATATTCATTTACGCACAAATGCCCTTTGGAAAAACATAAATCCACCTCTGCCTTTGGATTGAGTGATTTGCATTTTTGAAGTTTATGAGTAAAATAGTAGGACTTGCATCTCCATATCGTTATCATCCGAACATAATTTCTGGATTTAAATAACCTACAAAAGGTTATAAGCTGTAAAATGCAAATCAATCAATCTATAGAAACATACATTTTGTTTTAATCATTTCACCCCATGCAAAGCGGAAATCTGTTATATAGTGTTATGGTCTGCTTCCTTGTAACACGGTGATAGTCCAAGGTAGAACCAATAAAGTAGAACTCTAAGGCGGATATGGAATAACAGAAATATATATTAAAAACAGGAATATATACAGAGAAGTAGAAAGTGTTAGTACGAACAATCAGGTTTAGTAGAGAGAACAATGTAGTCTCGACCAGTATCACTATTCCAATGTCTTTTAGTAATTGTCTGAATGCGACTCTGTTTCGGACTGCCTCTGACTCGACTGACTGACTCGCTCGCTCTGACTGACTGACAGACTCCTGACGGACTTCACTCCAGACTTCAGACTGAACTCCCCGCTTCCTCTTGAGGCGAAGTATTTATTACGTATGGTATAGTCCATTATGTTATTATGGGTAAGGTCCCATAACATATAGGAATAAAGTGTCGCTGCCGACACTAGAGTTTGAACACAGAGCACCAGAGAGCAAACACAGGCGATCCCATTTTGAATAAGTAGATCACGTGATGGTAAAGGAAATGTATAAATGGGAATTAGAGTGGCGCCTAAGCGGTCACTAGACGGATTACTTCTGTAGTGTGCTTGTCAAACTCTCTGCCTGTGTGTAGAGAGGAACCCAGACGAGGCTATGCCGAAGGGCAGAGTCTCGTCTGGGGAGGGGGTAGACCCGACCCGACCCGACCCCGTTTTTACAGGGTCTTCGGGGAATTTTTGCCCCAACCTACGGGCTTGGATACGCCACAATAAACTCGGCCTTGTGCCACATCCGACCGCGTGGGCGGTTAGTGAATATCGTCATTAGACGGATCCCTATTTGGTGGTTCCTATTCGAGCGAGTATTATCGAGCAAGTGTGAGTGTTATTCGAAGGCGTCCGACACCAGTATTGTTCAATGGCGTTACTATAGTTGTATCTGCGATTACAAAGTCTCTACTACAACGAGCATTAAGAAAGTGACTACGAGTGTTCGTTGACATTACAAAAGTGGAAACGAGTGTTCGTTGACATCGCAAAAAATGCCACAGGTACGTGGGACGGGGGTTACAGGGAGTGAAAGTGAAAGAATAGACTGAGTATAAGGAGAATTGTAGAAAAGACAGATGATGAACGGTATTCAAGAAGATAGAAGATGGCGATTGACATTAAATTTTAGTTTTTGAAATTTGTGGTAATTAAGCAACCAAGCAAATGAAAGGGACCTTCACGAGCGGGAAGTGTGAGAAAAGAAATTGTTAGAGCAGAAGTGGTTGTTGCATTTTGCTATTTCAACAGGAAAAGGGTGGTACCCAGATACCAGTCTAGTGGCTCACTTAAATTCATAGAGGGGCAGTACCAGGGAAAAAAGCTCGTCAGAGCAGTTGCCGTGAAAATATTTGTAGAAAAGACAGCGGAAAGCCACGTCGGTGAGAAAATGACTGAAGTCGAGATGCCAGGTCCGGATAGATTACAGATCCCTCTTTGGATTTTGTCAAAACCACAAAGCCAAACAATCATTTTTCCATGAAAATATACTCTTCTATTTATAGAACAACAAAAAAATAACCTTTTCGAAATCATTGTTCAACTAGCGGAACTCATTTTAAAGCATTTATTTTAGTCTGTCTAAGAAGTAATAATTATTTACATTATTTACACGCCGACTATTATCCTCATCTTCGTTGTTGTTATCACAACGTTTTGGCTGTTGTGCCCTCTTCTATATTTTTTTTGTTTTTTTTTATACCAGAAAAGTTTTAATTGTATTTTTGTGCGCCTCGAAACACATGTGTTATTTTAGTCTTTTTCTTGTATATTTATATTTTTTTTATATTTATCGTTTTCCTTCGAATGTATACGGGGAAACGGACAATCGACAGGAGAGCACGAGGTTGACCTCATCTTTGCTTCATGGACGTCATCAAAATGGGCGATGGATCTAGACGTCGATAAGTAGAAAGGCGTAGACGACGATCGCTCACGCTGAAGACGCAATTTACACCGCGGGCCGGAGCGAGGAGAAATTATAGAATATTCTATGGATTAATGTCATGAAAGAGTTCTTTCATGTTGGTTTTTGTGAGTGATTTTTTGAGCATATCAACACCTCTATAGGTTATTTAATGCCGAAATCTAAATATATTGAACACAATTTTATGGTTTTAATTAAATGTATTTGAACGCAAATGCATGCCTTGAACTATAGATAAAATGTAATTGTTGGTATTTTTTGTGTAAGAATGTGTTATTAGCCATTTTGTTATAAATAGGTACGGTTGGTCATTTTACTATAGATATTGTTGGAAATTTGATTATAAAAATGTATTTCTATATATTCCTTTACTATTTTCCCATAGCTGGGAGCCTAACAGGTGCTACCACCTCGATTCAGGGTGAAAGTAGGAACGATAGAAATTAAGGTTGATTCCACTCTTCTCAAAACCCCCAGAAGCCTTGCTGCCGGATGTAGTTTATCGTCATACTCCGGAATTAGAATCCGTGTAGTATCTTCAAACTTTTCATGCAGGACAAAAGTGTACATTAATAAGATTTATGCTATTTGGCTTGTCTTCAAGGGTAGGATAAAGCATTTTTGTATATATTCCTAACAGCAAAAAAAAAAAAAAAAAAAAAACCCCAAAAAACCAACAAAAATACAAAAAAAAACAAAAAACAAAACAAACAAACAAAAAACAATCTACTGACAAATATATGTACATCTGGTCTGATGCTCCTGCTATATCTTTAGATAGCATGATAAAATCCACAAGGGAATCTGCAATGTTATTTGTCCTGACCTGGCATATCAGTCTCAGTCCCTTTCTCATCGCCGTTACGTAGCTTCCCTGCGTCTTTTCTAGAAATACTTTAATTCTAATTATTTTGACGAACCTTCCCCTCTGGTACCTAGACTTAATGAATTTAAGAGCAATACTAGGCGGCAGGATCTCATCAATTGAAAGTTGAAAGGTCTAGATCCAAACGTAAGTTCTATGCTAGCAGTTTCTTCTATCGCTTGTGGAACTCTCTTCTAGCCGCTTGCTATCCAGTCAAATTTGATCTTCAAAAATCTAAATGCTATGTCAATTGTAAAATTCTGCCGTCTTAATTCTTCTTATTCTCCTTAATAGAGGTATTTTTTCTCATATTCTAAATGCTATCTCAATCGTTATCTGCTATCATTTTAATTCTTATTCTTATTCTCCTTAATAGAAGGTTTTTTTTCTTATATTCTCTAACACTCTTGCGTCCTCGCAGCTTTATTGTCTTCCTTGGGGTGAAATTATTAAAAATACACGTGGGGATTATATTCAGCTAAACTTTCGCAGTGAGGTTTTAGTTTTCACGTCTCTATATTGAGTTGGTGCATAATTATCAGGCGTTTTTGTAGGCGAGTTATTTGTTAATAAAAATTACTGTTTTGTTTACTATTTTTTAATAAAAATATTTTATTTTCAGGTTATAAAAATGCGTGTCGATAATCATACACTCCGGAATAATGTTTTTAAAGTGTTATTATTGAATTGTTATATTTACTTTTTTTATAAGAAATAGTGTTTCAATAACGCAAGAAAATTATGCACCAACCCAATTCCTTCAAAACTATTATCGGCGCGTTCTGTGTTTGTGTGGTATATGTGAATGATGAAACTAATATTTAGTCAGTTGATGAATATACATGTCTTCTTTAATGGACGTCGGCTGATACGCTTATAACTGCGTACATATGTATGCGAACTGTCCAAAGATATTTACTTACGTCAATCTAGACCAAACAAAAGGCCGGAGAGGGTAATGGGTTTTCAAGGAAGATTACATCCTTACAATCTCACAGCAAGTTCTGGCCTTTACCTGACCTTAAACCTTAACCTCAGGCAACGATAGGTAATTCTGTAAACGACTTCACTAACATGTGCAGAAATATGGCAAACATTCTTTCGGCGACTGTGATGAATTAACAGGTATGGTTGGGAGTGGGTTGGATGGGTGAAAGAGCATGTCTTTCATATAATACGTTATTTAAAGCCTGTTCTTCTGAGCCGAAGAATTTAGATCGAATTACATTCCAAATGCTTTCAGTATATCTCGCAAGACAAGGATTAGTTTAAAATTATGTCCAACATCAGGTTCACGAATGCACAATTACGTATGGCCGCTTCGAAGTGGTGGAAGAGTGAGCAAATTTGTCTTGTAGATTCATTACGACTCAGTAGTGAGTTCGATCCTAACTGGGTCCTCCACACTTTCAGCCTTGTGCCACGTCTAAGCTACGCTTAGAAAACTGATAAGGGTACCTCGACATGGTGTAAAGGTTAGCAAACTTGTCTCACTAGGTTAATTAGGACTCAGTAGTGATTTCGATCCTCACTGAGTGCCACATACTGTCGGCCATAGGCAACATATAAGCTACGCTTAGAAAACTGATAAGGGTGCCTCGACATGGTGTAATTGTTAGCAAACTTGTTTCACTAGATTAATTAGGAGTCAGTAGTGATTTCGATTCTCACTGAGTGCTCCATACTCTCGGCCTTATGCCACATATAAGCTACGCTTAGAAAATCGCCCAAGGCACCTCCACGTGTTGTAATGGTTAGCAAACTTGTCTCGCTAGATTAGTAGTGAGTTCGATCCTCACTGGTTGCTCCACACTTTTGGCCTTATGCCACATATAAGCTACAGGTTAGAAAATCACCATACACAATGATTTTTTTCTGTGATATGTTTATATGCTACCGTATATTGAACCATCAAGTTTCAGGTGATCGAGATTTGCTAATAACGACATCTCTTTTTGTTTTTGCCTGCATTTTTTATTTATTTATATACTTCTTATTTTTTGCTAATAATTTTTTTCAAAGTATTTCTGGTATTAAAACCTATTTTTATACTTTTATGCTTTTTAACTCAGTTTCGGGGTTAACTAGTTGCCCATAGCTGGAACCCTAACAGGTGCTACCACCCCGGGTCATTGTGGACCTGGGAACACCAGCAATTAAGAGGTGGTTTTACGCTCCTCAAAACCTCCTGATCAGAGGCCTTGCTGTTGGACGTAGTTTATTGTCTTACACTGGACGCGGATGTAGTTTATCGTCATACCCGGGACCCCCCATTGGAAGGGGTCTTACCCCTCTGCAGAGGTGCAGTCGGCGTATTCTACAACCCCAGCCGACAGGGCGCTTGTGTAAATGGATGACAAAAAAGTGTTTAGGAGAAATAGCAAATATAGAAAAAAAACAAGATTTACTAAGAGCTACAAAGGACAGAAAATTGTCAAAAGACACGATCGCCAACGTCCTGAAGGGATACAGTACACTGATGAGGAAGAAGAAGCCAAAGAGCATTTGAATTCTTTTGAGAATTAGTATAAGCTGAGTTCGATCATTTTATAGTTGCAATCTCAAGTGTAAGTTCTATGTTAACATTTTCGTCTATCGTATGTGGAACTCTCTTCCGGCGCCTTGCTTTTCACTTAACTTGATCTTCAAAAATTTAATTGCAATCTCAATAAAAGATGAGGAATTACGAAGACATAACATTCTGTCTTCTTAATTTCCCCTTTTTTTATTGTTCGCTTTCCTCCAATATTGTTTTCTTTTTCTCATGTACCTTCACACTACCCGCCATCCGCGTGTTAATTGCTTTAATTAAAAAATAAAATAAAAAAAATACATTAATAAATGTTTTTGTGGTCAGACGCAAAAACTCACTACGTATACCGACACACACACACACACACACACACACACACACACACACACACACACACTTCGTCAGACATTAAAATTCTTGAATAGAAAAACGTGCCCCTTATCTTGAAGCCTATTGAGCCACATTACTTAGTTCAATGAAGATTGCATCCACAAAAGGTCACTATTTGATGTGCATCTTTTTGCTAGCGGAATCATTGGGCCGTATATTTATAAATTTGAACGTCCACTTTCATAATAGGCTTCGATAACTTTAACACGTTGTTTGATTGTTAATCTTTCCATGGTTGAAATTGCCAAAGACTTAAGTTGTTAAATCTGAAAGAAAAAGAAAAAAAATCATTAGACGCTTAAACTTAATTCACATTTAAATTCAGTCCAAGTTATTGGAACACTCTATATATCCTAGAAATTTCAATTATTACTTTGTTCTTCTTTGTACAGGTGTCGTTTTTGTTCCTACTGTCCTTAAACTAGATTTATATCGATAGAAAGTAATGGATTAAATGATTTGTTTGTTTTTACGGCTTATCAATCTTTTGTAGGTGTTAGATAGGGTTAAAGTGTCACTGCCGATATTTGAGTTTGAACATAGATCGCCAGTGAATAAATACAAGCGACGCCATTATTGAATGAAGTGAATCACGTGGTCATAGAGGAAACACCTATATAGGAAGTAGTGTGACATCCAACTGATCGCATTTCTAGTCTATCTTCTATAATATTTGGATCCCCATTTCTAGTCTATCCTCTATTACAATATGGACCGCTATTCTCTATTCTCTTCTCTACACTATTCTCTATTCAGATCACTATATGGATTACTATTTAAGCGAGTATTATCGCGCAAGTACTATTAGTGCCAGTGATATTCGATGGCGTCTGACACCAGTATTGTTACTATAGCTGTATCAGCGATTACAAAGCCTCTACTACCACGAGCATTACGAATATGACAACGAGTATGCGTTGACATTACAAAAGTGTCAGTAGGTTATTTCAAACCCCCAAAATATTACAGTTTTTAGACTTTAAGAATATTTTGAAAACGAAAAATATTTTACTGATAGAAGTCCAACTATTTAACTCATACTTGGGGGACTGAAGAGGTGAATTCATACGGTCATCCGATTTCCAATTCCGTGCCGTTTTCCATTACACGACGCGAGCATACCTGGTATTCGCAAGCGGTCCCCCATCTAGGTACTGTCCAGAAATGACGCTGCTTAACTTGATTTTACGAGAACCAGTGTTTCAATATGATCAGGCCGTAAGCTGGATTGAAAGAAAATGAATGAAGAAGAAGATGGTTATGATCTAGCTCACCTCTTCCGTTCATTGTATTCTCAGCATCCTCCAGCAGAACCATTAGTTCAAGTCTCCTTTTCGTCATTTAGGAAATTGTAGTTTTCAATGCCTTAAAGTAATACTGATATTATATAGCAGTTCAGAAATTTTTGTCCAAGATACTACACGAACTTGCAGTCCTTTGTGAAGAGAGATTATCGGTTGAAAAAAAATCTCTATCTATAAAAGGCAGGATGTGTGTGTGTGTGTGTAACGAATGCACGGCTGCAATTTTCGACGGATTTGCACTAAAATTTACATGCACATGCTCCAAGTTAGTGGAAGGCCAAGAGTGACTTTGCAATCTCCAACTCCCATCGATAGTTGAAATAATCGATTTTTTCATGCTTCTACGGCAGTTTTCATGTAGTTTGCGGCCATTTTCTACTGGCCAGAGTGAATAGGCAGGAAGATTCTATTGGCCAAAGTGAGAGCCAACAGCTGACTGACACGAATGTTAACTAGCATTCGATAGCTGCATTCGTCACAAGTGGGAAAAGTTTAAATCTGCATGGCACTTTACTCCAATTGGCTCATTCGCTTGCTTAAACTCAACGTTGATTCTGATTACGCAGAACTGGGTTGGATGTGAAAAAGTATTTGTTGTTAACATTCTTTTTTCATTCGGTTTTTCCAGTTACGAGTCCTTTTTGAAAGCTGATCGTTTTGCGTTCATTTTGTTTAGTTCTTTTTTCGTTACAGATTTAATGTTTAGTATAGAGCTTAGAAAAAAATCGCAGTGTGAGATAGGCAAGAAGTAAGGCATGTAGCAACATCAGCATGGCAAAGGGCACTCCTTTAAAGGCAAGGAAGGGCAAAAATATTTTAAGTTAAGTGATAGCGATTGCTGTATGAGTCGTACGATTTTTGAATCAAGCACGGGCAACGCCGGGCCATGCTGCTAATCTTCTATATAAATAAAGCGCAATGTACAATTAAAAACTTCCTTATTAAAAGTTTAACTTTAATTTCGCTTTTCGTCGCAATTGCAATCGATATCGTCTTATTAAACCTTAATTAAAACTTGAGAGGGACATGGTACGTTGTTCATGTTTTTTCTAGCACACGTACTGTGACGTATTAGAAATATTACATAGTTCGGTCTCCTTAATATATTTTAAGAGTGTCTTTATGTGAAGGAATCATAAAAATTGCTGATTTTAAATGAAAATAAGAATTGTGCACAAAATAAATGTCAACAAACTACAGAGATCGGTTTCGTATAAAAAGAAAGATTATACTGAAATGAGGTGACGATTAAAGATAAGACAATTGTATTATGTCTAAATTCTTATAACTTTTACTTACACAGGGCACTAAAGGTAAAAAAGGGAGCTAGCCTAAAGTTCCCTCGAAGGGCGGCTTCTGGGATAGTTCTAAAAAATATGCTGTTGTGGAGTTACCCCACTTACTTTCGTAAAAAAAACGTCACTAGAGGATGCTCCTTAAGCCTATGAATAGGGTATAATTTTCTCCGTCATTCTCTTTTGGCTATTTCACCCGGAGACGGTAAGATTTAGGTCACAACGTGAAAAAAAATGCGGCCCACACCAAGGTACGCACACACACATACACACACACACACACACACACACACACACACACACACGCCAGAACCGTTCTCTTCACTTTCCATTACTATTCTGCTGTAGCATACCTATGGATGATAATGGGTATGTCCCCATTCACATAAATACAGTAGTAAATACTGTATGTTGGTCTGTAGTCGGAGATTCGTTTTCAGCTGAACTGGCCAAGCTCTCTGCCTCCGGGCAGGGAGGATCCCCAGACGAGGTTATGTCAAAGGGCAGAATCTCGGCTCGAGAAATAGCTACCCGACTCCGTTGTATACGGAGTTTACGGGGAATGTTTGGCCGAGCCTACGGGATCGGATAGCCCATATTAAATTCGGGCTTGTGCCACATCTGACCGCTTGGCGCGGTTTGGTAGATTTCCTGCAGTTGGAGATTCATTGTGAAATTCACTTGACTCACTGCTAGCAGTTGACGACTTCTACGCGCCGCTGGCGAATCTTATGTGTTGTGTGGCACCATGCACCCTGACGATTTGAAAGAAATATTCATAGATATATGATTTGTTTTTTACGGCTTATCAACCATTTAATAATTATCGGAATAATTAAGGCCGAAAAATATTATAGGTTTTAAGAATAATTCTTTCTTTGCATTCAAGCGATTTGGGAGAAAGAAAGAGAAAACGAAGAAAGAAAGAAAGAAAAAGTAATACCAGACGGGTCATAGGCGAACACACACACACACACACGGCTTAAGAGACGGAAATGAGGAGGAAGAACGTTATTGTTGATAGATATCAGATGTCGAAAATATCTAGGTCACCTACGAACAAGCGTTGACCGATTTCCGCGTGTGCACGAAAAATGGAATTTTGTTATCAATTGGATGTCACCCAAGGGAAAGAAAGACCATTGTTGAACATTGACGAAACACAGTCTTCAGAATTAGAGAAATCCCACCCAAGAAGTTTTCACTGGCAAAATTTTTCTTTCTTTTGACAGATAAACGCTTGCCCTGCGATAATAAAGATTTTCGTTATCAACACATGAGCCGAAAGGAAAATGAAATATTTTTATTTGGCCTCAGAAACGCCAGCTAGCCTAGGGAATTCCTTTCTTGGGTCATGTCCAATTAGCGATAAACTACTTGACAAATACCACGTGTTAAAAAGCCGAGAGTGTCATCTCAGTCGCTCATGATAAGGGCGATTTAATTAATATTTTTTTTGTTAAGCAAGGTATTTCTTTCCCTAAACAAAACCGCGGATTGTTCACGCCCGACTAAGACGTCATTGGCCAAGTAGATCACATGACGTACGAAGAAGGAGGAAAGATACCCGACTAAGACGTCATTGGCCAAGTAGATCACATGACGCACGAAGGAGGAGGAAAGATACCCGACCAGGACCTCATTGGCCGAGAGCGGTCACGTGACGCACGAAGAAAATCGGTCGACGCCTCTATCAGAAGTGTAAGTGTGAGGAGCCGATACGAAGAAGTGGGGAAGTTAGTGCACGCTCCTCAGAAGCACAGTAAGAGAGTGGGAGTGAGAGGAAAGTTACCGAAAATGGAAAGGGGTAAAAAAATCCCTAACCAGAAATAAGAAGGGTGGATACGTATTTAGAATTATCGAAGAACCCCTGGTGCCGACAGACCCACCCCAGTTTTGATGGCGTCAATAAAAGCGAGACCCCAACCGACAGAAATCAGTTCGTTCGCCCCAAGCGGGCAGAAGAGGCCAGTTCGTTTGGCCTGAGTGCCGAGAGTTCGTTCGCCCTAAGCGGGCGAGAAGAAGTTCGTTCGACCCAAGCTGGAGAGAAGAAGTTTGAGTTCAGCCGAGGACCCTGGCGAGAAGTTTTGAGCTCCGGACGACAGGCAGAGATGAGCGCCCAGTGTTCAAACCACATCAAGATAGCTGACCAAGATTCACGCACACTTTTGGACTCTTCTTCAACCAAGAACAAGTAGTTTGAAGAGCGACTTAGGACCAGACCACAGAAATAAGTTTTTCGACTTTCGTCCAAAGACACACCGAAACACATATTTCTTAGAGAGTAGACAACTTGAAGCGTTAGAATTTGCCTAGCGAAAGCGTCGTGCCACAATCCACAGAACGGGTCGGGAAGTAGACATAGTCCTATGTACCGAACAAATAGACATAAAAAGTTTGTTACCTTTTTCTTTGATACCTTGAACTTTGTGAGTTTTCATTTTCTTTTCTTTTATACATATTTGTGTATTATCACCCCCGTTGAACTCAGCTTGCATTACGGCCCCAACCCCTGTTGATCTCGTCTGTCTAGGATCAATTCACAGCGTGGGTAGGCAGACTGGAGATCAGTGCAGTTACCCTGGTAACCAGGCGTTGGAAGCAGGTTGGGAACGGCGAGGCTGGTATCAATCTAACCAGATGCCTACCCGAATCACCAAAGGGTTAGAACGTCACGTTGGAGCAGCGACACCCGGACGGGGCGGCGAGGAGCGAACAGCTGACGCCGCGGCGAAGACGTCACTATTGGTGCTGTTTAGGGATGTCACAACTGGCGCCGTGGTTGATCAGGATAGAACGTCACAGTCGGCGCTGCGACCGGGGGACGACGTCACAGTTGTTCTTGTCTTAAGTATTAGCATTTCACTAGTTAATATGTTTTCTGCATTTATGTTCATTGTTTTTTTAACATGCAACAATATTCATTTTCTATGTATACCCTTGTTTTGTTAATACAGACTTATCGTTTGTTTATATATATATATATATATATGTTTTTTTTTTGTTTTAATTTCTTCATTTATTACCCGGACTCACATTCTTTGTCCTTAATTCTTGTTGTGGGAAATATCTTCTAGAAGACACGTGTTTTCCGACCTAAAACACGATCAGCATACGCCCGCAGAAGTTTATCCAGAAGGTGAAGACCTTATCAAACACAAGGTCAGCAAGTTGATGACAGCCATCGTCGAGTACTATAAGATAGTATAATCAATTGTCAGATGCATGGTTCACGGTGATATGCTACGTGATGAGAGGACAATTATATAACCGAAAAAGAGAAATCGTGATTCGATCGAACGCTTCCCAAACTAGCCTCCGATGAACACGGCATTTTCTTGTTCTTAAGACGAATGAAAGGTGGTTCTTTTCGGACCCATAACTCTAGCTACTTGCCATGAACGAACTTAAACTCAACCCAGACCTCAAGTGGAACTCGTACATACGATGCATTGTTAAAGATACTGTACAAAACCTTCGGTGCCCAGTACCGCTCCAGTAAGTGTCTGACTGCTCATGCTATTCTCTACCTTTTACAAGAGAGAGGTCAAGCCGAAAATGGAGTATTGCTGCCATATATGGACAGGAGCTGAACAGTTTTCATTTTACAGTCTCGATAAAGCCCAAAAGCATCTCCGCTATCTTTTGCCTTTACAAGAGCTAGATCAGACCGAAAATGAAGTACCGCTACCATATATGGACAGGAGGTGCCCCGTCTTCACATTCTACTCTCAGAGTTCAAGATCGTCTCTGCGCCGTTGTGACCGCTGAATTATTTCCCACCCAACCAATCCCTTTCTCAAAGACGAAACCTCTCAAGCTTCTCACTGCTGTCTGGTTATTTCCATGGAAAGTGTTTAGACGATGTAGATTCCTTAGTTTCACCAGTTCTAAACTTCACGGCTAAGACCTGACACATCACACCCATTGTAGAAAACTAGTCATTCCTTTCAAATTTCATTGGTGGGATGTATGTTCCAATCGAGCAGCTTCATCACACTAACCGCTGTTTTGGGGAACCGACTCCCAAGAGAATGCTTTTCCCGACCACTACAACCTTAGCCTGTTCAAGTCTAGGATTAACTGATTTATCCGCATAAAATGTGCCTCTTACTCTATAACAGTCTACCTCGACTGGCTCTCGGGTCTTATAGAGGGTGAACATCATTGTAAAAAAAAAAACATTAATATTCTCATGGTGATGTACACAAAGGTTATATAGTCTTTGGTGGTTCTTGGGTTCTGAAATAAAGAGGGAATTTTCATTTTGTAATTTTACTCCAAGAGTGCCTCGGGCGTCATACTCCGGTATTCACTAACGCGAAGGATGGTGTGATATGTGGAAAATGATTGTTGTCGTTAATGACTAGTGCTGGTGAAATCTGCCAATTTTGAATTTCGGAAATAGGAATTTGAGAAGCTAAGCTAGATCTGGCATAATATTGCAACGGCGGCAGTCCTTAGGGGAAATCTAACACGATGCTAGACAAACTCGTGAAATTGATGGGTCCATGCATTTTCAAATATAATTAAATGAGATACACAGTTTTAATTGAAATTCGAATTTGTGTAACGATTCTGTTTCCCTTTTGAATTATTTAATAATTCACTATACGAGATAGATAGTTATGGACAACAATAAATAGATAGATATGAATAAACGGTAGGTAGATAGATAGATATGAGCAAACGATAGATAGATATGGAGAAACAATATATAGCTAGATAGATATGAACAAACAATATATAGCTGGATAGATATGAACAAACAGTAGATTGATATATATATAAGTAAACGATAGGTAGATAAACAAATGAACAAACGATAGATAAATAGAGAGATAGCTCGATAGATATGTACAAACACTAATAACTAGATAAATATGTACAAACAACAGAGAACTAGGTATATATGAACAAACAATAGAGTGACTGATAGATAGATATAAATAAACAACAGATAGATAGATAGATATGAACAAACGATAGATAGATAGACAGACAGAACGATATAAACAAACAATAAATACCTAGACAGATATGAACAAACAGTAGATAGATATAAATAAACGATAGATAGCTAGCTAGCTAGATAGATAGATATGAACAAACGATAGATAGATATGAACAAACAATAAATAGCTAGATAGACATGAACAAACAAACAATAGATAGATAGATAGATAGATAGATAGATAGATAGATAGATAGATGCTGGCATCCCGCTCTCACCCCTTCACTGTCGAAACTCCTAAATGTAGCCGTCTCTTCTACTCTAATAGCTTCATGTCTCGCACCTCTCGCCTGTGGAACTCCCTTCCCTATTCCTGTTTCCTGTGAGCTATAATCTCCAGCTATTCAAGTGTAATGTCAATCGACATCTCCAGTTGCCTTTATATATCCACTACCCTCATCCTTTCTTCTATCACTCCTATCTGATCTTGCTCTAAATTTTCTGTAACCCCTTGCGTCCTAGTGGCTTCCCGCCTTGCTTGGGGTGAAATGCTTAAAAAAAAAGAAGATAGATAGATAGATAGATAGATATGAACAAACAATAGATAGACAGATAGATATAAATAAACGACAGATAGATAGATAGGAACAAAGGATAGATAGATAGTCAGAACGATATAAACAAACAATAAATACCTAGACAGATATGAACAAACAGTAGATAGATATGAATAAACGATAGATAGATAGATAGATAGATAGATAGATAGATAGATAGATAGATAGATATGAACAAACGATAGATAGGCATGAACAAACAATAGATAGATAGATATGAACAAACAACAGAAAATGAACTTCCGAGTTGAAATAAGTTCCAAGTTGAAATTAATTCTGGATCCCATATATATATATATATATATATATATATATATATATATATTGTTAAATATATATTGTTAAATATATATTGTTAAATATAACAGACAATGAATGTCTATTGTGTTTTATCATGAGTCTTTCCAAGCGTCGTATAATGGCTTTAATTTCAAGAAAATAAAGATAAAAACCACCCAACATTTGGATATTTCTTTATTAGATTGGTCCTCGATGTAAACTTTTGGCTCACATGACGCAATCCTCAGAGTGGTTATATGGACATTACAACAGGGATTTTCACCATCGAATTTTTGATTATATGACGATAACGGTCGCGGAATAGCAGACGCAGGCCGTAAATTCGTAATGTGGTTCTATGACGTCGTACATGACTACGTGAAAGAAAGAAATGTTATCAAGAGAAACATATGTTTGTTTAAATACATTGTAATGTGTTGTGACTAGTTTGAAATGTAATTTTGTTGAGTGTAGTTCGCTTTGTTTCAATGTAGATGGCTTCTAATATCTGAAGGTTCTTTTTACTGTGTGCATGTGTGAGTATTTTTGTGTTATCAACTAATATCTCTCTAATATTATGTACATGGCTATGCTTTTCTAAGAAATGTTGTTCAATGGAACTAAGATCAGAAAGCAGAAAGGTGACAGGTAAGTCTACGGGAGAGCGTGGTTGTCTGTTATATTTAACAATATATGCATGAACAACAATCTGTCGCCCCTATACACTATTATATAACCGTTAACATATTCTTATAAAAACATCTTTCGGTCTACAACACATTTATTTCGTCTTCAAGTTTTGATTTTAAAAGAAAAAATTACAGCCTGATGATGAAGAAATGAAGTCCTTGAAAGTACTTGCTGCTCTAAAAAATACACCAGATCCATCTGACAACAATTTTATACATAAGGATCGCACCATTCAGTGGATTGTTAGTAGTTTAATGCCTATATTCTGTTAGCGAAGAGATGTCGCCATTAATTGCATTAATATTGCTAACTGATTCAATGTATGTTTATCTCTCTCTCTCTCTCTCTCTCTCTATATATATATATATATATATATATATATATATATATATACTAATAAATAATTATAATAATTCGAAAATAAAATTAAATGACCTAGTTTTACGAAAATTACAGAAACTATTTCTTATACTCTATTTTAAAATTAAATTTATTTTTTGATAACATACTTTTCTTAAACCGTATTAATTTTCCCGAAAAACATTAATTTATAACATAAACGTAATTTTTTTATTTGTAGTCTTTATTTTAATGTAAAATTTGTTCGATTATTTCTCTTCGATGATTTTTGCTAAAATCGAAGTTATATATTAATGCAAATTTTGATTTGGACTTTATGTGTAGCAAAGAAGTTATGTTATGGATAGGGATTTTTGTAAAATGTTTTAAGGAAATTCTTAGACTAGTGAAGGGTTCTTATAATTTGTACCTTATTAGATATTAAATATATTTGTCCCTATCTAAATTTTTAGAAAAAAAAGAATAATGAATATTTAATTTCAATATATTATTAATAATGTGTCTTCCTCTCGAACACTATAATGACAAAGATTGCTTACCTTAAAAACGTTTTTTTTCCAGAATTAGGCTGGTCAGCCATTGTCGATATTTTTTTCTTTAGTTTAGGGGCTGTTATATGCCAGGTTGTTGGGATGAACAAAATCGAATGAGAATAAAGACGAGTCTATTTTAACACATAATGACATAACTTTTATTTATTTACTGACTGAGAAGAGGAAGTATTAGTTTGGGTTTAAACCATGAGTTTCCCGTGCACGTCACCTTAGCACTTGTATTTTGAGTTATCGTCCTTTATAGGAGGAAGTAAGTAAGCACCGCTAACACCTAACCTTTAGAGCCTTGTGATCGTTTGATTTTTGTATGGGATTTACTTGCAGTGGGTATGGCTTACTTCGTTGTCGATGAGGTGTTCTTGGTGGTCTTTTTGCTGGTGTCCTATCTTTGTCACTTGGTATTATTTGAGAACTTTGTTGAGGTAGTTCGATGGTGCCCAACAGAATGTCAAAGTGAATGGTAAAGTGAAGTTTAATTTGATCTCTGGAAGGTTTGATGGTCGTAATTGATTTACATGTCGAACCCAAACTGAAGTCTGTATATCCAAGTCATACGGAACATTTCCATAGCGACGTGTGTCCTTGGATCTATTTTTTCTTTACCGTTGCGCTAATCTTCTGCAAGTACACGTTGTCCTGGTACATATCTGTGTTTCACTGCTTCATGATGACTGTTAAATTGTACTTCCATTACCGTGTTCCATTTTAGGGAATGATTTATGGTTGGCTGGATGGCATCTATGTGTTAACGAAATTTACGGTTGACTAGTGATTCTGCAGATAAATTTTCATTATCTGTGTTTGGATTGGATGTAGCTCTGTAATACACAAGAAATATTTCTTTGGTGGTTTCCTCCTCTCCGAGTTTGAGGTGGGCTCACTTAAAGGTATCGACAAAACGTTTCACACGTCTCTGATTGTGTAAGAAAGTTTGTGTCCTAATATGTTGAATAGCATTCTCTACACAGAAAGTTAGAAATACGGCCGAAGTGAATGCAATGCCATTATCAGCAACTAGTATCTGTGGGACTCCAAATCGACTGAAAATTTGATTTGTTTTAACTTAAGAATTGTTTCATCCGATGTGATGCGATTCATTTGAAAGATTTGTGGCCATTTGCTGTAAGCATCAACGAGGCTAAAATAATACTGCTCCTTGATGGCTCCAGCAAAGTCAATATGAAGATGTGACAAAGGTAATCCAGGGATTGGCCAGGGACGGAGTGTAGTTTTCATGGGATATTCTCTACAGTACCCAAGTTGATCCTGAAAAACGTCACGAAACTTATTTTTAAGTTCGTCCGTGAAATGATTTTTAATAAGAGAAACTGACGTGAGGTTAAATATATTGAACACAGATTTAAGGCGAATTTCAAAAAGGTTAGGTTTTTCTATCCAGTCAAGTCCAATCAAATTTAATTTCAAATTATCTGTGACATAACACACCAGAAAAAGGTTCTATTTCGAAAGGAAACATTGCAAGATAACTCAGCAGTTAAACGAATTGTACTCCCAGATGCGAACATTTCTATGCGATCTGTTTTAAATATATGTGGCTTTTCAATTTGTTCCTAATTCGAATGCTATATTAAGATGATGGCCGACGCTGTATCAAACTAAAAATAAACTGTTTTGTTGATTATAGAAGCAACAATATATTTTCTGCTGGATTTGTAATTCACTTTAAACGTCGCAAACACAATGTTTCTTTCGGACTTTTTCCTGTTTCGTTTCTTAAACATTTCGGGTTGAATTTTTGCGTGAATCTGGATTGCAAAATCCTTTTTTGCCCTGTTCAGTGACAAATATTGCATTCATGTTTTTTGAACGGACAAAACGTGCTTGATGCCAGATGCTAACACTTTGAAGGAGGTTTCTTTTCATCACGTTTTTTTTCTCGCGTGGTTGTTGCTGGTTATTGACAAATCTGTAATGACAAAATTACGCAGGTGTAGGCTTTAAGAAAGTTTTATTCAACTGAAAATACAAGGTTCGCGTATAGTGTCCTTTTACAGTCCCAGTAAACAGAAATATCTTTCTCAGAGAGGAGAGTAACAAAACAAGGAGAGAACACTCTTGATTATTCATAAAAAAAAATCATCTTTTTGTATAGGCATAGTGTCTCTTTTTATAGTTATATTAGTGGGGAAGGCTTTTAAAGTAAAGTCTTTGTCCTGTTCCTGTTTCGAAAGAAGTTGGGTGCAAACATCAGCATGAATAGAAGATTTTAATCCTGCGATAAAAATCAAACATTTAAACTGTTCTTCTGTGAGGGAATTTAATTTAAATTTTTTACATTTACAATTGACGTGACCAGCATATGTCACGTAATCGCCAGCGTCATCTTCCGTTAGCTTTAAACAAATGAATCTAATATTAAACAAAAAATGTTTTACTCCTAATACTTGACAGAGTTGTTCCACTGTTTCAGTCCAGGTGAAATCCGTTGCTTATTTTGGTAAAATATAATTTGTACAACGGTCATGTTCCTTAGTGCCCAGTTTACGAGCTAGGAGACGAATTTTACATTTTTCATCTTTGTCACCGTGAAAGGTATCCATTCAACGTTTAAATCCCGAAGCTAGTATTTTTTTTTCGGCTCGGTGGGTTATAGACGCCTTCTGTGATATTGCTGGCCAAGATATTTGCTGAATTGGTATATTGCTTTGTTCCGACGTGGAAATTTTCGAGTTGATTCTGGATCTGTGCAGTCATTGGTGTCAATAGCTGTTGTTGTAACATCTGAAACTGTTCTTAATAGTTGGCGTAAAATCTATCTTACAAACAACTTGAAGAAGGTCGTTTGATCAACACAAGGACTGAACAAAATTAACAACGAAAAAAACAAAAAAAAAAACAAATGAAAATTACAGATAAAGTTTACTTTCTCTTGAAACAGTTCTTCACTCTTGTAATTCATTGCTACTAACAAGCAGGTTTTCTTTTCTCCTGATGATGGTCGATACTGGCCGAAAGTAATCGAAAAACCTAATTGAAATAATAAAACATAAAATATTAAAATACAACCCAGTGTGTCTGAAAATTTTAATTTTTTAATATTTTTTATTGTTCAAACATTATATATATTAATAAATATATAACTATAAAATTGAATGTCCTAACTCGTACAAAATATATTAATAAATATGTAACTATGAAATTGAATGTCTTAACTAGTAAAAAATATTTTAATAAATATATAACTATAAAATTGAATGTCCTAACTAGTACAAAATATATTAATAAATATGTAACTATAAAAATGAATGTCCTAACTAGTACAAAATATATTAATAAATATGTAACTATAAAATTGAATGTCCTAACTAGTACAAAATATATTAATAAATATGTAACTATAAAATTGAATGTCCTAAGTAGTACAAAATATATTAATAAATATATAACTATAAAACTGAATGTCCTAACTAGTACAAAATAGCTATTAGACGAAACGTAATAAACCGTGCAAAATCAAATCCTTCGACATAAAGATTTTCTACACTGAATTAAAAAAATATTAAACAAACCATAATTAACAATGGCTTCTCAAATCACATTGTTGATGGACAAATTAGACAAGTTATTAGGAATATTAATATAAATAAAAATGAATACAAATACATCATCAAATAACTGTAAACATATCAAATTAATATATCGTAATCAAATGTATCCCAACTATAAACAGGAGGAAAATATTTTAAAAAACCCTCATAAATACTAATATATTTTCCATTGATCCAAGTAAATGGATAAAATTAATTACATACTATACTAAATTTAATACAAACAACCAAGTTGGCTAAAACAATTCTTCTCTGCCAACTAGAATCTTTGAAAAGGCCACCACTGTATAAGAATTTAAATGTACTTGAGGAGATTCTATCTCATAAAAATTTGAATACAATTTTGAATACATACTTTGGCTTTTGCTAACAAAAAGGCTTACATTTCATTCGGCTGAGCAGAGTTCAATATCTCAGCATTTTAAGGAACACTTATGCCCACACTCACAGATTAGAAGGATGTTAATTGAAATACATCTATATTACATAATAACAATAATAAACAAAAACTAAAATTCCTTGAAGCGCTGGAAGAGAATTAAAACCCAAAATAAATAGTTAACATTTGGTATGGCAAAGAAGTCCTTAAATGCATATAAAACAAAATTATTTATGAGCTAAAAATGGAAAAGTTATTTTCCTTATACTGTACATAAAAAACAAAAAACACGTGAGATTTTAAATCTAGAAAGCTGTATAAGCAGTAAAAACTAACAGATGAAATGTCTTTAATTTACAAAAACACATATACATACTCATAGACAATTAAAACTCCTGAAGATGGTCTCAGATGAGATTGAATGTACTTGGGAAAATAAAAACTATTTGAAAGAACATTTTGGTATTTTTCTTAATCAATTTTCTAAGTCTATAAAGAAATTAAACCGTGAACTCGAAAGCTTCACAACAAAAACTAATCGATATCTAAATTATTTAACAAAATCTATTTTAACATATATATATACATATATATATAGATGCATATATATATATATATATATATATATATATATATATATATATATATATAAGTAAACGTACAGAGCCAGACAAACCTATTTAGGTTTCACCTACGCGGATCGTCAGGTAAACTGGCCAGTTTGTCCATATGATCCGCGTAGGTTATTTTACATTGCTCTGCTTAGGTATTTTACTTTACTTGTGTCGGAGATTTTTTTCTTTGGACTCTGAACTTTAGATTCTAGACGATTATTTTTGCCGGAAATACATGTTCTTAGTTCTTTCTTTTTTTTCCCTTTTTTCCCCTTGGGTATTGGTTTGTTCATTTACAAACTAAAACACCTAAGATTTTGCCGGATGAGTATAGCTGCTTATATTTATAAGATAATTAGTATATATATATATATATATATATATATATATATATATATATATATATATATATATATAGATGTAGATAATTAGTATATATATATATATATATATATATATATATATATATACATATATATATATATATATATATATATATATGCCTATATTTGTATATATTTATACACATGTATACATGTATATATATACATGCATACATATACATATATATATACATATGCACACATATATATATGCATGCATATATATACATACATGCGTATATATATATGCATATATTCATATATATATATATATATATATGTAAGAATGTATATATATACACACACATATATATATATATATATATACATGCATGCACATATATATACATATGCATTTGTGTACATGCATATATATATATATATATATAAATACATGCGTACATATATTTATATATGCCTATGTATTCACACACACACACACACACATATATATATATATATATATATATATATATATATATATATATATATATATATATATATATATATTGTTAATTCTATACATGCTTGTTAATGGACGTCTAGAATCAATCATTTCAATATGTTCATATTTTTTCGGCTTTCACTTTAATTCCTATTCCAGAAGATCGTAAAATTATTGCCAATTATTCTGCGTTTCTCGTCCACTATGATGCATGTCTGCCGTGTTATTTCCAGAAAGTTATATTCGAATTATTTATCGTAAAATACATGTGTAATTTTCTAGAGAAAAAAAAAAACCTTATCACGGAGCAAAATGCTTTTAATATGCAGGTGTATCGCCAACGCTACAAAATGGAGCTTTTATCTTCTCTAAAGGGCAACATTATTCGATAAATACACCACTGCAAATTCCTTTATCACTAGTAAATATTAATATAATAAAAAATAACTTCTTTTTTTTTATCACGCGAAGATGGGCATGTAATTATTTACTAAAGTTTATGCTCTCATAAAAGTCTTTTATAAAGAACCTTTTTGCAAGGAATTAATCGACTATTTATTTTGGTAAGGCAGCACACCTCGGTCTGCGACGCAACAAATGTGTATGTTTGTGTAAAAGATAGGCGATTTCAAGAGCGAGGAAATAACACAGAAGAAGTCCAAGATTATGGCTCTCCTCTTTTTCTAATATCAATGAAGCGTGCAATATTCATGACAAACCAGTAGTTATTTGTTGATTTCTTCCGCAGTTTTGATTTCTAATCTGTATTTCACCTAGACTGTCTTTCAACCCAGTCTAAAGATCAACAGCGTTCATGTCATTTAACCCATAGTTGAGGAGTATGAAACCAATGCTTTCAGAAGAACATAAATGCAAAGTAAACAAACTACGTTCCTTGAACTTCGTTCTTCCGTTACGTTTTCATCATTGCTAATAGCATCATTAACTTTTCTCTATACAAATATCAGAATTAAATTAATTAAACCTTTTTAGAAATTTGACAAACCGATGATATTAATATTTTTCAACATGACTCCCAAGAACGAAAACAGTCGAAGTAAAATCATTATGAAATATGGACAGTTTCTTCATAGATTTGATAAAGCTGTACGCCAACTCATACAATGAGTTGAAAGTTTACATAGCATTTAAATAAATTTGATATTATGTGAGATTGTAAATGTCTGGGTAACTCAATAGCCTAAACAAATGGAACTAAACAGGCGTATTGTTGAGCAAAATAAGATTTATTCATAAAAAATTTAATGAGAAATTTAAGTCTGTAACAGCAAAATTGTTCAAACCGTGTATCAACATAGCATAATATTCCTTCCCACAAAATGTTTAATATCTTTAAAAAAAAAAACCACAAAACTAATTGATTTTTTTTTTATTCAGATAAGATGTTTAGCCGTCTTGGCACCATTTGTCGTAAGAATCACTGAAAAAATTCTTTGAATTATTCATCTAGAAAGGGAACGGGTTAAATCGTTTTGTGTCAGCCCCACTAGATCTTACTAACTGAGGAATGGTGACAGGAAAATGATTATTTAAGCCTTCTGTAATGGTACGAATATTCATACTCTGGCTTTCATTTTCAATGTGCATTCAAGAACCATCTTCGGTCTGCTTTGATTAATATATTCATTGATTTATAGGGAACTCAGTGAGGACGTCATTGTTGCAGCAGTAGAGTTTAAACTTTCCTGGCATTAATAGATTATTTTCTTTCATTGTTACAGTTCGCAAAAGATTAGGATTATTACAAACGAAAATAAAATTTATCACTTGATAAATATCAGGGGATTGATGTTATATTTAGCACTTCGTTTCTGGAGTTTCACAGACGAACATTTTAGTAACCGTTCAGTCCACTCGTCAGGAGGTTTCAGTAATTGAATGCAGATTTTCTCATTTTGTTATTTTTTATATTAAGTAACATTATTTATGCGTTAATTATTGGTGTGAGGTTGATTTTTCTTTCTCTTTGCGTGTGTGCGTGCGTATATGTTTTTGTGTATGCGCTTGTGTATTTGAATGTGTGTTGAATGTCATTGTTATTTCTCCATTTCATCATTTTGTTGTCTCCTCTTATACTCTCTCACTACTCTTTTCCTTTCTTTTTTCTACTCTCTCTCTCTCTCTCTCTCTTTCACTCACACACAACACGCACACACATATTTATTGATATATATGTGTTGGTGTGTGTTTGTGTGTCATTTTTTATTATTTATATATGAAAACACACAAGTCTTGCGGAAAATTACAAAATGTTTGCTTTCTGCTGCAGTCTTCGTTATGGTTTGATATTGCATATATTTTTTTTAAGCTTACTGTCAACATTATATATATATATATATATATATATATATATATATATAGCAGGCAGGATGTGTGTGTGTGTGTGTGTGTGTGTGTGTAACGAATGCACGGCCGCAATTTTCGACGGATTTGCACCAAAATTTACGTGCACATGCTCCAAGTTAGTGGAAAGGCCAAGACCGACTTTGCATTTCCCAACTCCCATCGATGGTGGAAATAATCGATTTTTTCATGCTTCTACAGCAGTTTTCATGTAGTTTGCGGCCATTTTGTACTGGCCAGAGTGAGAACCAATAACTGTCTGCTACGAATAGGCAGGAAGGTTCTATTGGCCAGCGTGAGAGCCAACAGCTGACTGACACGAATGTTAACTAGCATGCTATATATATAATATTGCACATTGAGTGCTGGTCTTAATAAAATAGTTGTCGATGCAATATAACAGAGCTATCAACTATATGTTAATAACTATACACATTCTCTCATTTAACTCAGCACATAAACATTACATATATGTATTTATTCATACTCACAGAAAACTTTACCCCCTGAAGATGGTCTCAGATGAGACTGAAAGTACTTGGGAAAATAAAAATTATTTGAAAGATAATTTTGGTATTTTTCTTAATCAATTTTCTAAGCCAACCAAGAATTTAATCCATGAACTGGAAAGGATCAGAACGAAAACTAATCGACATCATATGTCTAAATTATTTAACCAAGCCTAACCGGATTCTGTCCCAGCAACGCGACGATAAACAGCAGTGAAGTTCGGGTGAGAATCGGTTGGTTTCGGCCTGGAAGCGCAATTTGATACAGATGTGCGGTATCGCATCTCTTACCAGTCGCGGGCCCGTATGCAAAAATCATATCTGTTTGCTCACGATATGAATATCTTGCCATTGTTAAACGGAATACTCCTTAGTTAACTAACTATTACACACATAAACGTTGAAGACTGACTAGCCACAAATGTACATGAATAACAAATATAACCTAGTCTCTATACAACAATGCACCATCTACTTTAAACTATGTATCTAGAGATTCTAGATAAAATAGAAAGACGAATCTGCAATGTTATTGGTCCTGACATGGCATCTCGACTTCATTCACTTACCATCGGCCGTAACATAGCTTCCCTATGTCTATTCTATGAATGTTATCATGGTAATTGTTTCATGAGCTTTACTGATTGATACCTAGACTTTATGAATTTAAGTGTACTATTAGATTGGCGGCAATTTCTGACCATCTTACAGTTGAAATGGCCAGATGTTCTATGCTAACAGCTTCTTCTCACACAGTTATTTCTTATGGAACTCTCTTCCAGTTTCTTTCCAATCAACTTTCATCTTCAAAAATTTAAATGTAATATCATTCGTTGTTTTCTGTCTTCTTGATTTGTATATTTTTTTTATTGTTATCTCTCTTTAATACCGTTTTCTTTTTCTCTAACACTCAGTAAACCCCTTGCGTCTTAGTGGCTTTATTGTCTTGCTTGAGGGGAATAATTAATATTAGACAACTGTAGATAATACAATTGTTTTCAACAAGAGTTTTGACATCTTGGTTCTGCACTTTGTCTTTTAGTCTGGCTTCATCGGCAATCTTGGACAGTTTTCACTTTAGTGAAATTCATATATACGAAGCATCATTAAGGTATCAGTATAACACGGCCCGGCATGATTCTGGGTCCTTTCCACGCTGGTCAGTACTGCCGACGGTCAACTGATAGTTATCTGCTATCCACTTCGTTTATTTTTCATCTGCCCCACGTTGTGTTCTTTGATCACGGAGTAGTGAAGACAGAATTTCGTCCTTAATTGAGCACTGAATCGAGCTGCGGCAGAACCGTGCTACAAAAGGACAAAGAACGCTTCCACTAGCGAAAATACAAATAGCATAACAAATAAGGAAGAAGGTCGCCGGGTCAATTTTCAGTTTTTTTTATATTGTCGTTGATGCATCAAGATTTAATCCTTACCATTAAACTCTCTATCGTGACACTTTATTGCTTTCTTGTAAAACTTGGAGCGGGTTAAAACATACACAAGGTAGTCGGTCGGGAATTCTGTCAGCACCAGGTCACGTAGGGTTCAGCAGCTCCTTTTTCCGCTGCTGACGAGTTCTCGGTTCTCGCTCCAACTGCTCGCTTCAACTAAGCGCTCTGTTTATATGTATTTCGCCCAACTCCTACCACGACCTATCAATATTCATATCAATTAATTACTAACATACTCGGCAAAAGACTGCTGAGTTTCATGTGATTTTCCATGACGAGCAAATCCGGTACGAGATAAAACATCATAGCCGCAGATGTTATATCCAAATTCAGCCTCAATGTATATAATGGGAGAGTCCTATTGTTGTTATGGCTACGTAATGTGTTCAGTTTTGATTGGTTGCTTAGGTTTAGCTAAGCAAATACTAATTCAGTTTAGGCAAAGGCGCCGATTATCGTGTATCGTTAGAAAGCTGATTGATTGGTTATTTTTTTCAGTGGCATATCAACTTCTGTAACTTTTTTATTGCCGAAATCTAAATACACAATTTTATTTTGGGGTTTAGGTATTAATGGTTTTAATTATATCATCGTACTAATTAACCCATAGTTGGGGGGTAGAAGAAGAGGATTCATACATTTCCCAAAGGTATTTGCGTGAATAAGTGAGTATATCGAACTCAACGGGAATCGGAACTCGACTCTCCGATTAACAAATCCGAGTCGTAATCCATTACACCACCCGCACATCCATGCTTTCAGCCCATGGTATTCCCCAGTGATCACCTATCTAGGTGCTGACTAGGCTCAACGTTTCGTAATTCGGTGATCAGTGTTTCAACGTCATGTGGCTGTAATCTCGATGGTTTGTGTTTACTAGCCTTGTTGAAGATGCTAATCCCATCAGATGATTCATTCTTTCCCAGAGACTGTGACTAAGGACCGTTCTCTGCACAGTTGTAGTATGAACTACAGGTGGACTCTGTGGATGTTGAACAAACACAAACGTGTCTGGGCAGGCGTCTGCAGCAGGGACTGGCGAACCGCTCTAGGAGAAAGATATACTCGGATACGAGCAGCCAGCCGGTATTTGCTGACAAACTAACGTTTAGTTTGTACGTTGTTGAACGGTTGTGACACAGAAAGAGAAGAATTTCCTATGTGATGACGACGAGAATAAACAAAACATGAAGAACAATTCTTCGCTTGTAGATTTTTTTTTATGCATTTCAGCTTCCTGTCGCTTTAGGTACTCTCACTGTCAATACTACAAAAATGTGCAAGAAAAACGTACATGTCTTCCATTAGTTCCATTACTGACAGAAAGCATTTATCCCGCCGCTAGCCTAGGACATTGAGGAGACGAAGAGCATTTCGTTTTTCAGCTATTTCCATGCCTATTTCCTGTTTTAAGTTCACCCTTTTCTATTATCAGTAGCAGTCGCCTCCGCTTCCTTCAAACTTACGTGAAAGGGATCAATGGCTTTAGGAGGAGGCCCCATTAATAATAATATATGGTCCTCATATCGTAATGCTAAATTTAACATAGAATATATATATATATATATATATATATATATATATATATATATATATATATATATATAAAAAAATTTTTTTACATTCGGAATGCAAAGAAGCAACACACTTTTCGAGGACATTCAGTTTCTAGACTGTTTATTTCAGTTTTGATTTTATTATTTTTATTGTTTGCTTATTTATTGCGACAATCACAAGTCAAAGAATCTTTCTGGAAATTCTGTTCAACACATCCAAGAAATAACCTTAAAAATTCCAGGTTCGTTCCTGGATTCGAAATTCTACGTTTGTTCCTGGATTCAACATTTTTGATTTAAATTTATTTATTTGTTTACTAGCGGGGATACCCGGCGTTGTTCGGAAGATCTCTGAATAATTGTTTATTATTGACAATTTATTGATATTTTTCAGCCATCTTATGGAAAATAATTATTTATTCAATCTTTAAAAAATAAACTTCATTGTTTTTTTTTTTGTTTTTTTGTTACAAAAAAACTAAATTTATGAAAATACCACACTATAAATACCACGCTCGGTGGGTGAGGCTTAGGGGCCTTATTCGAAAGGAAACTTTATATTTTCGATTTGAATACTAACATGACTACTCTGTTAATGTTGTTTTCAAATAAATCAAACTTGGATAAAAGTTCATTAACCTTTTTTTCAAATTATTATTAATAAAAAAGTAAATAAACTTAAATTAAGATATATTTAAACATATTTGATTTAATTATTTTTTTCAAGCAAAAGCTATAGAGAGCCTTACTTCTTCGATACATACTTATTTACTGTTTATTTTGGAGAGGAATTTAGTTTTTTTTAAAGTAAATAAAGTATTACTTATAAAGATTACATTAAAGAAGCAAACATCATTAAATAAATTTAATTACGATTTTGAAAGCGAGTAGAAACAAGGTAGTTTAGTTTTGAAACCCGATTAATATGAAATGGACAAAGTTCGACAATTATTTTAAGACATTTTTTATGTCTATACGTTCTTTTTATAGATACACATATTTAAGTAACTGTTCTGTATATAATAAACAGTATTAACAACATTTACCGGCTTGAATGTCCGAGAAATTGTTATAGAAAATATGCGTCCTCTGACAGGGATCGAACCTGTATCCTATACGGAACCGTCATATAGCCTGACGTGTTTTTACCAATTTCGACACAGAGGAGCGTTTCGGTTAGCAAGGTCGATTTTACTGTTTTTAAACTACAATCTTCCATGATTTTCTCTCGTACATTCTTATCTGCTTGATGTGTATCCAATTGTAAACAAATGACGTCACACATTATTAAATGGACAAATTCTGACAATTATTTTAAGACATTTTTTATGTTTGTACGTACTTTTTATAGATACAAATATTTAAGTAAATGCTCTCTTTATAATAGGCAGTATTAACATTTACCGGACTCTATCTATCTATCTATCTATCTATCTATCTATCTATCTATCTATCTATCTATCTATCTATTTTTTTTATGTTTTTAGAAGTTCTTTTTATAGATACAAATATTTAAGTAATTGCTTTGTTTATAATAAACAGTATTAACTGCATTTAGCGGCCTGAATGTCCGAGAAACTGTCATAGAAAATATACGTCCTCCGACAGGAATCGGACTTGTATCCTATATGGAACCGTCATATAGCCTGACGTGCTTTGACCGATTGAGCTACAGATACAGGTTCGATTCCTGTCGGAGGACGCATATTTTGTATGACAATTTCTCGGACATTCAGGCCGGTAAATGTCGTTAATACTGTTTATGATTTCCCATGTTCTAAAGGGACACGACACACAAAAAAGAAAAAAATGTTTGAACAAAGCGATTAATATTGACAACAAGAAAGTAAATTATGTTGAAGAATCTTTTTCTCAACATTATTTATGAACAAAGTGATTTACTTATTTCTCTCGCCCTCTCTATTCCTATATATATATATATATATATATAAGATTTAAGATACAGCAGATATTTTTGTATGTAGAGCTCAATATTTACAGTATTTCTCCTAGCGAGGGATGTTTGATTGATTTGAACCTTTTAAAACTCTTTATTCTACATTCAACACCATCACTTAATAAGACACCAGAAGTGTTGAAAAAAAATGGCTATTTTTGTATTGATGATTGATGTCATAATATATATAGGTTATAATTTTCGAATAAATAATTATATATATATATATATATATATATATATATATATTATAGCAAAAAATAAAAAAAAAATATCTCATGTGGGTATAGTCTATTTCAAAACGGCACAACCTTATGCCAATCTTCTTCAGCCCTAGACTGACTGTCTCGGAATCAGGGGGTTTTGAATTCAGTTTAGATAGTCGAGGAGAAAGTACAGGCCTACTCAAAGAGACATCTCGTTTTGATATGAAGTCTGGGTTGGTAACAAGGGGAGGGCGTGAGGTATCTCCCTAAGGAGAGATGGGGCGGAATTGGAGTTTATTTATGGTCAAAGCCTTTAGTTGTATGTAAATGAATTTAGGTTCGTGCTCGAGGATACCACACCACATCAATCGCATATGTTTTAATAGGATTGACAATAAATTGTAATTAGACAATAAGGGAATTATATTATTAAGTGATGGGGAATTGAATGAGAAAACAATTGAAAATTAGGATAAATTATCTAAAGAATAGATTCCCAAAATCTGTAAGTAATACTGAAACACCTAATGGAATAAATCATGCTGTACAACATATATATATATATATATATATATATATATATATATATATATATATCACATACATACATACCTGCATACACATGCACATATGTACCTACACACACACACACACACACACACACACACACACACACACACACACACACACACACACACAACTCACAAATCTTTGGGTCCTGTCACTGGATCTAACCAACGTTTTATCCACTGTGCCATGTATTCTTAAGGACACATGGCACAGTGGATTCAATACCTGGCAATACCTAACCCAGCGAGCGAAATAAAGGATTCAATTCGACATTTCAACCACCTGAAGAAGGCCGGAACGTACAACGGCTGAAACGTTTTGATAAATATGGCAACAAAGATGAAGACACTAGTCCGAATAATGTAAATAGTTTTTATATATATATATATATATATATATATATATATATATATATATATATATATATATACAGTAGCGGCCATAATATAAGGAACGGAAACAATAAAGACATAAATATGTGTATTACTTAAAAAGTAATGCGTTATTAGTAATGGAATTTTTACCGGATAAAGATTAGGGTGTAATGCATAAATATTATACAAAGTTACAAAAAATTACATAATAGTTTTTTTTTTTTAAATAAAGATTAAATCGTCAGGCAACAAAGATGAGGACAATAGTCCAATTAATGTAAATAGTTTATATAGCCTGACGATTGCGTCTAGATTGAAACCGCCTGTCGCCTCTAAGTGTTGACTTCAATGTTCACTTTTGAATTTATATATATATATATATATATATGAATCAGACGATGGTTTCACATTTATATTTACACACGCTCTATCTCTGATATTGAGCACTTTATCCCATAAATATAGCACACCTTAAGAGTATATTTCTTCATATATATATATATATGTGTGTGTGTGTGTGTGTTTGTGTGTGTGTGTGTCTGTGTGTGTCATCCACAGACAGACTGTTTGACTGTATCACAGCTCATCAGTGAAACCCGTCTGATTTGTCATCAGCCACTTAGACTATAGGCAAGAAAGGGAATTATTAACGCATCATATACGAGATATAAGCATTTCCGGCTATCAGAGGGTTCAGTTCAGAGTTAAGAGATTTAGCGTAAATTAGCTTCAGCCGACGAATTCCATTTCTTCCAAAATGCTCAGCCTATGATTGTGTGTGTGGATGTTCTAAAAATGTTCAGTTTTATATGCAATCATATGTACGTGTAGAACATGCGCACACTGAGAGTTGTAAATTAATGTTTGAAGAAGTGGCCGTGAATAAATGTCCTCATATTCATAAAGAAGCGTCATTTATCTACTTCTTTAGGAGAATCTATGTTTTCCCTTCCAAATAAAAGTGTCATGGCGTCCACCTGTAATTGCTTTCTGCTTTTTCCAACAAATGGCTACAGCAAGGGATTCATTTATTTTTCTTACAGTCCATTGTTGCCTTGTTGATTTGCGTTGCCCGCGCCATAGGATTTGACACAGAGCTACAAGGTAATGCCGAATTGCATACATGCAAGTTAATAGTTCTTCTTGCAAACAAATGCAGAGTCGACTGTTAGAATTTATCCTGACTGAGGAGGCAAGTTTTACGTTGCCAAACCAATATTCTTACTTTTTTCAATTTCTATCTATCTATCTATCTATCTATCTATCTATCTATCTATCTATTACTCTTTTCTAATCTATCTATCTATCACTCTTTTCCAGTCTATCTATCACTCTTTTCTAATCTATCTATCTATCTATCTATCTATCTATCTATCTATCTATCTATCTATTACTCTTTTCTAATCTATCTATCTATCTATCTATCTATCTATCTATCTATCTATTACTCTTTTCTAATCTATCTATCTATCACTCTTTTCCAGTCTATCTATCACTCTTTTCTAATCTATCTATCTATCTATCTATCTATCTATCTATCTATCTTTTCCAATCTATCTATCTATCTATCTATCTATCTATCTATCTATCTATCTATCTATTACTCTTTTCTAATCTATCTATCTATCACTCTTTTCCAATCTATCTATCACTCTTTTCTAATCTATCTATCTATCTATCTATCTATCTATCTATCTATCTATCTATCTATTACTCTTTTCTAATCTATCTATCTATCACTCTTTTCCAGTCTATCTATCACTCTTTTCTAATCTATCTATCTATCTATCTATCTATCTATCTATCTATCTATCTATCTATCTTTTTCCAATCTATATCTATCTATCATTCATAATCTATCTATCTATCTATCTATCTATCTTTTCTAATCTATCTATCTCTTTTCTAATCTATCTATCTATCTATCCATCTATCTATCTATCTATCTATCTATCTCTCTTTCTAATCTATCTATCATCTTTCTAATCTATCTATCTATCTATCTATCTATCTATCTATCTTTTCTAATCTATCTATCACTCTTTTCTAATCTATCTATCTATCTATCTATCTATCTATCTATCTATCTATCTATCTCTCTTTTCTAATCTATCTATCACTCTTTTCTAATCTATCTATCTATCTATCTATCTATCTATCTATCTTTTCTAATCTATCACTCTTTTCTAATCTATCTATCTATCTATCTCTCTTTTCTAATCTATCTATCACTCTTTTCTAATCTATCTATCTATCTATCTATCTATCTATCTATCTATCTATCACTCTTTTCTAATCTATCTATCACTCTTTTCTAATCTATCTATCTATCTATCTATCTAATCTATCAATCTATCTATCTATCTATCTATCTATCTATCTATCTATCTATCTATCTATCTATCTTTCTAATCTATCTATCTTTCTAATCTATCTATCATCTATCTATCTCTCTTTTCTAATCTATCTATCACTCTTTTCTAATCTATCTATCTATCTATCTATCTATCTATCTATCTATCTATCTTTTCTAATCTATCACCCTTTTCTAATCTATCTATCTATCTATCTATCTCTCTTTTCTAATCTATCTATCACTCTTTTCTAATCTATCTATCTATCTATCTATCTATCTATCTATCTATCTATCTATCTATCTATCTCTCTTTTCTAATCTATCTATCACTCTTTTCTAATCTATCTATCTATCTATCTATCTATCTATCTATCTATCTATCTATCTATCTATCACACTCTTTTTCAAATCTATCTATATCTCATTCTCTATAAATATAAGACTTTTCAGATCTACCAATCTGTCTGTTCTCAAAAGACTCGTGAAAATCCTCTCGGTGAAACCCACTTCTCGAAATCTGTCTAAATATGACATTTGGAACAATGTTGATAAAAGGACATAATTTTATGCTTGATCTGAAAACGTTTTCTCTCTCTCTCTCATCTAACAGTCTTCATAATTATTTCTCTTCTAAAATATATATTTAAATAAGTATGATTTAAATCTGAAATTTTAGGTTAGCGGTAATACAGACCGTTTATTTAAATCGGCAATATTCAATATTCATTGACTGAGCAGCCAGCAACTATCGTTTGAAATTTATAAAAAGTCTTTCTCTTAAAAGAAATTTTTCTACTTGAACAACCAATCTATACACTTATTTCAACAGAATGTGAATAGGAGAACACGTTTGTAAAAGTTATTTCTAAGTGTAAGGGACTGCAAAATCTATCTATCTATCTATCTATCTATCTATCTATCTATCTATATATAGTTGTGTCTGTTCATATTTATCTATCTACCTGCGTTTGTTTATCAGTCTATATAACTGAGTCTTCTCATATCTATCTATCTATCTATCTATCTATCTATCTATCTATCTATCTAGTTGTGTCTGTTCATATTTATCTATCTACCTGAAATTGTTTATCAGTCTATATACCTGAGTCTTCTCATATCTATCTATCTATCTATCTATCTATATATCTATCTATATATCTATCTAGTTGTGTCTGTTCATATTTATCTATCTACTTGAGTTTGTTTATCAGTCTATATACCTTAGTCTTCTCATATCTATCTATCTATCTATCTAGAGAAAAAGATAGATGGCTGGCCGGCCAAATAATAAAGAAGATAGCAAAATAATAAAGATAGATAGAAGACCAAATAATAGAGTATATATTACGGCTAATAATGCAAGACTCTTCGGTAAATCTAATCGAGTTCTCTCAATCACTGTGTGTTTACCTAAAATAAATACGCTTAAACTCAACTTCATTCCTGCCGTGCACCAACGGCTTAGTGGTAGAATCCCCGACTGACGCCAGTTCAGTCGGGTGTCGATATTAGCTAGAGGCAACCGGACGTCTAGCCACACTGATGAGCTGTGATACAGCGAAACAGTCTGTCTGTGGCTGAAATATATATATATATATATATATATATATATATAAAATTGAGTTCGTTATTATTTTGACGTTTACAGAAAGGCTAAAAACAAAAATGATCTGATCAGTTTCTACTCAAACCATTCTTCTAAAATTAAATCTGGAATTATTATAGGTTTCTATCTGAGAGCATTAAGAATCTGCAGCCCCCAATATTTATTTAAGAAGAAACATACATAAAAAAAACATTCAAAAACCTACAGTACCCATATCATTTTATCCACAACGCAAGAAGAAAGGCATACAAAATTTACAACCAAAACAAAACTAATAACATAATCCGCAATAGTAAATTACATGAAAACAGATACATAATACTACCGACAAACTCTATCACGTCCACTATCCAGAGCAACCTATTCCATCTAAATAATCTTAAAATAGTCACAAACATTTCCAAAATCATTATGGATATGCTCAGATCCTCAAACACTAATAGCAATAACATTTCTGAAGCAGACATTTATAAAATAAATTGCCAAAACTTTTCCTCCCAATATATTGGAGAAACAACTAGAAATTTTAACAAAAAAAACGCATTTATGAGCACAAAAGTGACCTCACAATAAACAACTTCGCTAATACACTAGTCATACAAAGAAATAAATTCAAGTACAATTTTGATTTTAAAAACGTTACACTCATAAAAAAAGAAAATAACTCACTCAGAAGGAAAATCCTCGAGAGTGCCGCTATTGAATATTATCCAAATATTAATCTACGCCCAGGCTTTTTCCTTATTGCACCTTTCCTAACAAAATTACTACTCTCCCAAGCAAACGGACACAACAGTATCAAGAAATCAAAAGAAAATGATTGAATCCGTCAACACAACAATAAAAACATATACTTATTCTTTTTTTCTAGTTTTCCATCAGTGTAATTTTTGTTGCCTCGTTGTAGGGTCAGCGAAGTAGTCAAGTTGGATATTATTCATGGTTAACAACAACCCCCCCCAAAAAAACCCCAAAGTAAAACAAAAATTGAGCTCCCAAACATTGATTCACAAGGAGGCGCCCAAAGGGGAAAAAAAAAAGAAAATGTTATTTATCAAAATTTTTCCTTTGTCCTCTGCGCCATCATATGACCTTTTTTTTTTTTTTAAAAATATCCGAGCAAATCTGTTTCATTTTCTATCTGTTGTCGCAATAAAGCATTAACAACGAGATGGAAGCTGAATACAACAAATTGAAGTCATCAAACGTTAATCTGACTTAAAGTAGGAATGGGCTGCTATCCAGTATCATTGACTAGGTTAGAAATAAGTAAAAAGGAACATTTTGCCAGGAAAATTACAATGTCTCCAGTCATATTGCACATCAAGTAGACATTTAAATGTGCGTGTAAATTAAATCAATCCAATTCCAGTGAATTCTTGTGGTCTTGTGTGAATACCTGCATCAGTGTATATATGTGCGCTTAAGCATTATATATATATATATATATATATATATATATATATATATATAGATAGACAGATAGATAGATAGATAATATTAATGGTAAATATACACATACATATGCAAAATATATAAATATACATACATACATACATACATACATACATACATACACATACATATATATTTGTATAAAAAATATTCCAAGAGGATAGAATCCAGGTAGAACTCAATGTCCAGGACAGAGTAAGGATATAATAAAAAGGCTTAAACATTAATATTCCATATATATATATATATATATATATATATATATATATATATATATATATATATATATATAAAAAAAAAACAGTAAGATATATAATCTGGTGTTCTTATAGATATTTTTATTTTTACAAAATAGTGCTCAATGTAAATTTACAGAGCATTAATATTATAAATTAAATATAAAAAAATCTTTTAAAAAGTTTGTAACCTAATAATTTACATACTTATACTTGATGTGAAAATAATTCTACATACTGTAAGGGATTCTAATTACATTTAATTGTTCTTAGAAGAAATATAGTATATTAAAAATTAAAAGTGAAAATATTTCAAATCGTAGTTAAATAAAACGTATTCTAACCTAAACAACCCCAAAAATTTTAAATATACAAATAGAAAAAAATGGTTACGAATCGAGCAGATATGAATGTACGAGAGAAAATCATACAAAATTGTAATTGAAAAACAGTAAAATCGACCTTACTAATGGAAATGCTGCTCTGTGGCGAAATCGGTAAAAGCATGTCAGGCTATATGAAGGTTCCGTATAGGATACAGGTTTGGTTCCTGTCGGAGGATATATATTTTCTATGACGAATTCTCGGAGATTCAGGCCGGTAATACTGTTTATTATAAATAGAGTATTTACTTAAATATTTATATCTATAAACATGAATGTATCGACATAAAAATGTCTTAAAATAATTTATATATATAAATTTTTAAATTGGATCTATATCTTGTTTGACTATGTTTGGTAGTGGGAGGGGGATATCCTTCTGTGCTTGTTCGGGATGACACTGTCATACACAGAGACCTACACACATATAGGTGTACCCATTTAGGTTCACACAAATGTACCCAGACAAAAAATCCGATAACAGGCTCAGATACACATACGCAATTTTAATTCTATTTCGGTGTCGGGACCGTGGCTTTTTTATGTATAGCGATGTTCCCTTCAACGAGGAGAGGGTAGGGGTGTTCGTGACGCTTTTCAGATGTACTGTCTGCGTAGTCAGACGAACTTACACTTTCTCACACACAAATACACACATGCAGACGGGCATACACACACTTATTGGTCTGGGTCTTAGGGTTCTGTTTATGGACATGGTGATGATGATGTTTATATTTTCAATGCTGTGTATTAATGACGATTGTAAAATGCGTAAACCTGTATGTATGTGTGCCTATGTATATGAGAGTGTCGTCCCAAACAAGCATAGAAGAACATTCCCCCTCCCACCACCAAACATAATCCATACAACTGAATATATTAGCTCTTTCACTGATATTGAGCATTTTCCACTAAGTACTGTACATACAAAATAATATATATATATATATATATATATATATATATATATATATATAATCACTTGCATATCCTTGTTTGATCTAGCTAATGCTCGTGAGGAACGGCTAAGTGTTAAAAAGCAGTCGTGGCTCTTGGGGCACTGTTCCGAGGTTATCCGTATAATTGGATGAGTATCGCAGCGAAGCTGAATGAGTAGCGGCGCTATATCGAGTCTAGTTAGTGTCTTCTTCGGCACCGATGCCCGTTGATACAGTTGGTAATGACGTTTGCGTTGTATCGAAATGGTCCGAGTTCGATTCTCGGTCGTGGATACGCACAGCTGATGGGTCCCAGATAGGACAAAACCGCTGTCCAGTGCGTTCTGCATTCTGTTGAGGATTATTCTAAGCTCCATGAATTACTATATATATATATATATATATATATATATATATATATATATATATATATATATATATATATATGTTTGAATAAAAGACAGACCACGTTAAGATTCCATGTAATAAGCTATTTCACCATAACCCCTTTAACAGGGTTCTGGATCATCAGACTTTACTTCAAAAGCTGAAATGAAAAATGAAAAAGAAATTCACACGTTTTTACGGACCTCATCAAGTATACGCAAAAGTTAACGAAGTGAGGAAGTGAGGTGGGAGAGAGGATATGAGTGTGTCATATGTATCATTTTAGTTTCCTATATATATATATATATATATATATATATATATATAGCGAGAGAGAGATTAAATGTAATATATGTCTTTTATATAAGTAGAAATACAAAAGGAAGAAATCTTCTTCTTCTTTTATGTGGCATGTCCCATCAGGACGTGGAGGATCATAGTTTGTCATCTTTTCTCTCCTTTGAATCTCTTAGCAATGCTTATTTATCTTACTCTCCCTCTCATTTATCTTACTCTCCTTCTCATTTATCTTACTCTCCTTTTCATTTATCTTACTCTCCTTTTCATTTATCTTACTCTCCTTCTCATTTATCTTACTCTCCTTTTCATTTATCTTACTCTCCTTCTCATTTATCTTACTCTCCTTTTCATTTATCTTACTCTCCTTCTCATTTATCTTACTCTCCTTTTCATTTATCTTACTCTCCCTCTCATTTATCTTACTCTCCCCTCTCATTTATCTTACTCTCCTTCTCTTTTCACTCTTTTTCATTTATCTTCTCTCCCCTCATTTATCTTACTCTCCTTCTCATTTATCTTACTCTCCTTTTCATTTATCTTACTCTCCTTCTCATTTATCTTACTCTCCTTTTCATTTATCTTACTCTCCCACTCATTTATCTTACTCTCCTTCTCATTTATCTTACTCTCCTTCTCATTTATCTTACTCTCCTTCTCAACCTCTGTTATGTCATCGATTTTCACAATTTTGTTGGGTCGGTTTCACGATTTTTTGCTCTACTCAACATTCCTTAGCAGTGTACATTTAAAATTTCCTCGTGTCTTATATGTCCCATCCATGGCATTTTCGTATATCGATGTTCATCAGTAAGAGGATGAGCTCGAAATGCGATGTGAAGGTTGAAAACGCTACAATCAAGCAGACGCGGAAGTTTAAATATCTGGGAAGATTCTTGACAGAGGACGGCAAGTGTGACATTGAGATCCGTAGACGATGACCAAGGACGCATTCCAAAAGTTGGGCAGAGTATAGAGCATTCCAACAGAAAATGTGCCATGTGTGTAAGCGAGATTTTAAAAGTGAAGGTGTCCTTAATAAACACTTACGAGTCCATAGCAGACGTTAATCCAAGGAAGCATACGAAAATTGTAGTGCTGCATGAACACACTGGCAAGCGTTACCAGTGAGTAAATCAAGTACTGGCCCGGAAACTCTCATGATTTAAATCTAATCGAGAATCTATGGTCAATATGCAAGGAACGACTTCATGGAATGAACATACGAAGAAATAACATATGCACTGGGTCATGTTTTATCACTCCAAAACATTACTGTCTCCACTGTCGATTAGTTGTCTTACGGCCATTGTCTGCGATGGACGTTACTCCAAGGAAGCTTACGAAAATTGTAGCGCTGTACGAAGACACTGGTAAGCATTACTAGTGAGTAAATCAAAGTACTATAGACTGGCCCGTAAACCCTCCTGATTTAAATTTAATCGAGAATCTTTTGTCAATCTGCAAGGAACGACTTCGTGGAATGGACATACAAAGTACTAACATGTGCATTGGGTCATGTTTCATCACTCACAGACATTACTGTTTCCTGTATCGATTAGTTGTCCTACGGCCAGTCTGCGATGGACGTTACTCCAAGGAAGCATACGAAAATTGTAACCTTTCACGAACAGACTTGCAAGCCTTACCAGTGAGTAAATCAAAGTACTATAGACTGAACCGGAAACTCTCCTGACTTAAATCCAATCGAGAATCTTTGGTCAATCTGCAAGGAACGACTTTGTGGAATGGACATACAAAGAACTAACATGTGCTCTGGGTCATGTTTCATTGGAAAAATACGAAAAATGTAAATAATAACTAATTCGAGTTTTTGTTTTGTTTGAATTAATTTGTACAATGGTATATGTATTGTGTATATTTTGACAGCAAGTTATCACTAAGACATATCTCATTAAATAATTATATATATATATGTGTGTGTGTGTGTGCATGTTTACACAGGTTATTGTCTTTACGTGCGTTGGCGACCATGATACTCCCAAGCCGTATAGTTATTGTTTTTTCGTTCCTTCCGCAATATATTTTTTTTTATTTTAGAACAACTACTGGTTTTTTGCCGAATCTGTAATGTCTTTCAGTTCCTGAAAAACATCATTCGCTTTTCCAATTCGTCTTCAAATTTCACACGCCATCTCGAGAGCAAACGAAGTAGAGAAAAAGAAACACGTAAAGAAATGTAGGAACATGTCAGTCAATCAGTTATGTGCCATGCGTGATTATGTATCTTTGGATACATGAATGACAAAGCAGATTTGTTCCTGCAGTAGGTTGCCATTTCTTTCTGCGGTAGGCCAGTTGCCATCCATATCTATTTACCCATAGCTTGAGAGGGGGTGGAGAAGAAGAGGATTCATACTTTTGCCAAGGGTATTAACATAAGTGAGTATAATGGTTTCGACTGAAATTCGAACTCGGCTCTCCGATTCCCCTATCCGAGCTGCTATCCCTTACTTCACCGTGCACAAGTACAGATAAGGAGATATCGTAAAGTGGTAGGAAGTGCTGAGAGAAAGAAAAGACAGGACGTTGTGGAGAACGATGATTGTAAAGGTCCTGCAGAAACAGAGAGAGAGAGAGAGAGAGAGAAAGAGAGAGAGAAAGAGAGAGAGAAAGAGAGAGAGAGAGAGAACAAGAGATTGACTCAGATGAATCTGTCACTGGCAAGTCAAGACGGACCTGATATGATAGCAATTGTCAGTAGACCTGACAGCATTAAACTATTTGACATTATTTCGGTTGTTAAACTGATCCTGCTAGTTTTTAAAATTTACTTTTGATATGATGTTTTAATTCCCTGTGTGTTAAATTATGCAAGATTTAACACAAATTTACTTGTCCAGAAATTAAACATGTTTAGTAAAATATATGATTATGTATAAAATATATGATTATCTATAAATTTCAAAAAGACGGGCCGGTATAATTATTTATTATTGGAGAAAAATTAAACCGTGAAAGGCTTTACTTTTAATTTTTTTTTTATTTTCTATCTTTTGCTGTTTCTTAGGCCATTTCATGTTAGATTCCATTTCAGCAGACTTTTATCTGTAACTAGGCAAGAAAGTTATGTATTAATGAGAGAAATATTCTCTCTATTGCCATACAAAAATATCCTCATTGAGTGCACCCTTATAAAATTTGAAATTAAATAACTGAACAAAGATTGACATGTGCTAAAAATAACGAAATTAAAACTAAATTATTTCCACTGCATTTTGATAGTAAAATTACTTTTAATTAATTTTCACTATGAAATCACTTTCAATGCATTTTCATTGTGAAATCATTTGCCATGAATTTTCATATTAAAATCATTTGCAATGAATTTCCATAGTAAAATAACTTCTGCATTTTTCGAGTAAATCACATCCAATGCCTTTTCATAGTAAAATAATTTCCACTGCATTTTCCTAGTAAAATCACCACCAATAAATTTTCATAGTAAAAAAAATCCAATGTATTTTCATATTAAAATCACACCCAATGAATTTTTATAGTAAAAAAAAATCCAATGTATTTTCATATTAAAATCACACCCAATGAATTTTCATAGTAAAAAAAATCCAATGTATTTTCATATTGAAATCACACCCAATGAATTTTCATAGTAACCATCATTAAAAGGAATGGAAAGTAAGACACGAAAATTATGATAAAAAATACACGACGCATGAAAAATGTCATAAAATATCAAAAGGAATGGCAAGCAAAACAAGAGAACAAGTATGATAAAAAATATATACGACCCATGAAAAATATCATAAAACATTAAAAGAAATTGCAAGAAAGACACTTAAACTATGATAAAAATACACGACCCATGAAGAATGTCTTAAAACATTAAAAGTAATGCCAAAAAAAAAAAAAAAAAAACGAAATCAAAATAACTGCGCTAAATTCATAGCGAGGAATCTAAATTAGGAAATTCTTTTATATAATTTTCACGCCGGTGAATTTTCCAGGAAATATCTGTACTACAAACAATGCTCTTTTAAAGGCCATAAACTTTAACATCTCCAAAACAGTTTCATGATCTTATGAGCCTTCATGAAATCCTGCTTCTATGTTATGTTTGTTTGAAAATCTTGAAGTCTGAAAAAAAAAAAACAAGTAGTAAATATCTAGATTTAAGAATATGACTATTGGAAATCTTTTATGAAATTCTTCAAGATATTGAAAACTCTTCTGAAATTCCTCAAGATACTGAAAACTCTTCTGAAATTCCTCAAGATATTGAAAACTCTTCTGAAATTCCTCAAGATACTGAAATCTCTTTTGAAATTCTTCAATATACTGAAATCTCTTCTGAAATTCCTTAAGATACTGAAATCTTTCTGAAATTCCTGAAGATATTGAAATCTCTTCTGAAATTCTTCAATATACTGAAATCTCTTCTGAAATTCCTGAAGATATTGAAATCTCTTCTGAAATTCTTCAATATATTAAAATCTCTTCTGAAATTCCTCAAGATAATGAAATCTCTTCTGAAATTCCTCAAGATATTGAAATCTCCTCTGAAATTCCTCGAGATATTGAAAGTAAATTCGATCTAAGTGTTCACTATTATCAAGTATTACGTAATTTAATGCCATTTATTACTTTTCTTTATTATGTATATGGCCTTACATTCTTAAGAAAAGTGTTGGAATAGTTTCTTTTTACCGTTTTCCACTGTCAGGAATTCACAGTTTTCATCTTTTAAAGTAGGTTCGACCCAATATAAGAGATCCATATCTACTCTGCTATTTAACCCATAGCAGGATCCTGACCCATATTCTCCAAAATCGATAAATACATATATTATATTCATGATCCTCTGTTTGAGACAGCAGACTATTTAGGCAAAGGGTTCCCAAATGATTTTGGCCCAGGCACCACTTTGTTATTTCTAAAATTCTGATGACACCTGTAATATTGAAGTCTTACTTATTGAAATCCACGTGAAGGAAGCTTAATAGGCCATTAACTTGGTCTCTAAACAAGCATCACACAGTTAAATGTCTAACGTTTCAAAATATATAACTGAAAGGCAGAAATATAAAAATATTAATTATTTAAATGAAAGCTTATTCTGTAATATACTTTAATCAATTTAATTATGAAATAATAATGCAAAATAAAATTTGAGCTCATCACGAAATGACTGTTAGTGAGATCCTTATGAGTCATGCCTGCTACAGATAGATTTTGTATTAGGCACCGATTTAGTTAGCTTAAGCCTCAAGTTTCCTCGTTTAATGATATCCAGTTGATTTCTTTTCTTCAATAATAAATCATTTAGAACACTAAAGCCACATTCAGCTGAATATGAAGATGGAAATAGTAACAACAAATTTCTTGCAACGGTGTTTGAATTTGGGTATTTAGTTACAGCCTCATCACAAAGCCATGCCACATCTTTTATATTGAATAAAGTTTTAACAGACTCATCATTCTGCATCTCCAAGAGTTCTTCTTGGTACTGAATTGAAAAGTCAGAAATATCCACTAGCATTGGCTTGATCACCCATGTTGGAAAATCGATTTGTTTTAGATCAGAAAGAAGGGAGCACATCTTACGCATGCCTCACCAAAATATTACCATGCTTCACCGGTGGGGCATGCACCCCACGTTTAAAATCTTTTATTTAGGTATTATGCAGAACAAGTTTCTCTTGCCAAAAATTTAACCACCGATAAATTTAATAAAATATTACTTCCATCTTTCTTTTTTTTCTTTTTTTTTTTCACAAATTGCGTTGTTTTAAAGAATCTTTATGTTGTAATATAAATGAACATCATCGGTTTAACGTCTGGACATCTGGGGAAGTAGACGTCTTAAGTACTTTGGAATTAATTAGTATTTGTTATGCATGATAAAATGTCACTTAAAATTTCGCTAATACCATTCTCAGATTTTTTTTCCTTCAAGAAAGAAATTCATAATTTTTTCTTTTAAAATTGTGGTTTTGAAAAAAAATCCTGGAGTGTGAAATGTATAAAGAAATAATTAAAATATTTTCAAAAGAATTCAAGAATAAGAGAAAAGAAAAATTAAAAAGTAAAATTATATGCGACATCCTACCGTAACCTTTCACCCCTACAAAAATACAACACAAAAACTCTTCATAGAATGAAGGAATAATTTTGTTTGTTAAAATATGATAATTTTAGATGTAATAAGAATTTACAAAATATGTATTTCGTATTTAAGAAAAAAAATTGATGAACAACTACTCAAAGCAAGTGAGAATAATTTTGTTTGGTAAAATATAATTTTAGATGTAATAAGATTTTACAAAATGTGTATTTCGTATTTAAGAAAAAAATTGATGAACAATTACTAAAAGCAAGTAAATTGAGAGAAATGATTTTATAGCCTTGTTCCAGTGTCGGACTTTAGTTTCTTTGTAATATTGGTAACTGTAATCTATATCTAGTTCTCAAAATGTGTGTGTGTGTTTGTGTGATCGGTTGCTGTTTATGCATTTCTACAGTTTTCATCCGATTTCGATAAAATTTTTTTGTTTGATAAATACCTCTTCAGTGCCGGTTTTGAGTTCAAATTGTTGATGACAATGGCTCTCCACTACTTTCTGTCCATTATAGCTCTCAGCAACGTTTTACTATTTAATATATGTTCTTGGATATATATCTTTCATAAAAACTTTGATAAAAAATAAATACTTTAAATTATCACAATAATCTATATCTATAATTCCCAAAATGGTATGTGTGTTTGAGTGGGTGTGAGTGATCGGATGTTGTTTATGCGTTTCCACATTTTTCATCCGATTTCGATGAATTTTTTTGCTTTTGTTTGATAAAGAATTCTTCAGTGCCAGTTTTGAGTTCAAATTCTCTGGAAAAAATTACAACCTTGAAGGTGAAAAATTCAAAAGAACTGATATTTTTACACATTGCGGAAAAAAAATCAAAGGCAACATTTAATGTCCGTAAAAAACAGCATGCAATCAATTTAGAGAGTTGAAATCTAACGCAAAAGATTATTAGAATTATAAAAATATATATATTATCAATAAAAATTATTTTATATTATTATTATGACGGTCCATGGAAAAGGTTCCTTCCTTGCAAGATTGAGAACGCAAAAACGGCCCTTTTCAAGGCCACCCCCATTCAAATTGTTAACGAACCCATTTGGGGATGTGCTTCAGTTGCACCCAGTTGTTGTTATATTGTTTTTTGGGGGGTGGGCTGTCTTGAAACACCCGGTCGAAGGAGGGTTATACTGCTAGTGGTAATATAAGCCGTTTCCCAACACACAAACATACACAGTCCAAAGACCGAGTAGCTATTACTGCTGGGTGAAGTTAATAAAATCTTTCTCTAAAAATCTTTTAGGAAAATAGGTTTTCAAGTCCAGTATATGTTATCGCTTTTTCCACAATTGATATTTGTTAGTTATATTGATATTGATAATATGGGTCTTTTCCCTGTAAAGAAACATTTAACATTCATTGACTGACTAGCCAGTACTGCTTTCTGGTGAAATCTATAAAATATTTTCCTTCAAGCAATTTTCCAGGAAAACATGTTTCTCAAGTTCCCTAGCTTTCCAGTACTGATGGGGGTTTCCTTCCAATTTGAAATAGTGTGAAATGTCATCATCTTGATGCAAAAATATCGATCAGCCAACGCAACTGGATTTTCTTATCATACTTTTTTTTCTATGCGTACACATTCTAAGTGTAGATGGGTCGAAAAAATGTATGAATGCCGGGAGCAGCTACTGGCACCGAGAGAATCGAGGATCTACACCTGGTAGTTTGAAAGTCATCTTTTAGATCATTTAGCTGATGCACCTGGATTTTCCGAGGGTCAATGAGCGGAAAAAGATGTCTTATAGTTGCATACTACACATTTTCTACATCCACTGTTTAACCTATAGTTGAGAGAGGAAGAAAAGGATCCGTACCTTTTTCAAGGGCATTTTGCGAATGTGAACACGGAAAGTTAAGTTGAAATTCGTCTCACCGATTTCATTGTACGCGACGATAACAATGACACCACTAGCATATCATTTACTAGGCTAATTATTCTTTTCTGTGCCGTATCCTTTCAGGACCTGGATGATCATCGCTCTTCACAGCGTCCTACTTCTAGTAGCTCTTAATACATTTTATCCATTTGCCGTACCCTAAGACAATGTCGAACTGAACCCTTTATTTCCCTCCCCCCTTTATTTCGTTCGCTGGTGTAGACTATTCTAGTTCCACGTGCCATGTCTAATGGATGTCAGTTATCAGTTATCTCCTGTTAATTCTCCCCCCCCCAAGTTCTCCACTGCCTTAACCAGGTATTGAACACACACTCTTTGGATCCTGTCACTGGATCTAACTAATGCCTTTATCCACTGTACCATGTGTCCTTCATAACTTTCAAAGGGGAATTAACAGGAGATAACTGATAACTGACATCCATTAAAAATGGTATGTGGAACTAGAACAGACTAATAAAGGGTTCAGTTCGACATTCATACCACCTGAAGAAGGTCGGAGCGTACAATGGCCGTAGCGTTGTAATAAATATGGCGACAAAGATGAGGACAATAGTCCGAATAATGTAAATAGTGTACATAATACCTCATCTCAGAAATGTAGACAGATACTGAAAAGCCGAAACGTTGTAATAAATATGGCGACAAAGATGAGGACAATAGTCCGAATGATGTAAATAGTGTGATCTTTACTAGGGTGTGATTGTGGATGTGCGGGTAGTATAATGGATAATTCCTTGAAATGAGAAATTAGAGAACCGGGTTCGAATTCCAGTCTGGGTTCGCTATATTCACTTGCAACCAAAAAAATTTAGGCGAGTTATTCCCATTTAAGCAACATTTTAATACATTTTTTTGTTAGCCATATTTTTTTAATTGTATATGTCATTACGCAAATATTTTAAGAAAAGTCCTATTTTAGTTGATCGTGTATTTTTGGTTCATACTTATTTTCGTGTCTTGCAGTCATAATTAGCTTCTCTGACACTCTTGGGGATATCAAGCATAGCACCCAAAATATCTACATTTTCATCTATATGCAAACGTTTTCTCAGATCAATGATTAAAAATGTCTCCAAGCGAATGAATCTTTCAGGTCTTAACAACATTCTCTCATCAGACCCTATAGATTGGCGCTAAAAAAATCACAACCGATGGCTTTTACTAAATAAAACCCCCCAGATAACTTGAAGATTTCCAGGAGCGAAAGTGCGTAACTAGAAGGGAATCTAATGAGATAATAAAGATGTTGTATTTCCATTGTTATCGGATGTGCTGGCGGATTAATGGCTATCGGTTCTGAATGAGAAATCGGAGCGTCGAATTTGAATTTCCGTCGAATTCGTGATATTCACTTTTGCGGAAATATAAGTGGAAAAGGTATGGATCCATAACTTCTCTCCACGCTATGGGTTAAATGAAAAGCCTTGTATCAGGAAAAATCATTGTTAAAAACCTTGCAGAAGAAATAATTATTTTTACAATGTAAAGTAGGTTTCGGTTTTGAATAACTCACAAATGTATAAATCCATATCTTCTCTCCTCGCTATGGGTTAAATGAAAAGAATTGTATCAGGAAAAATTATTGTTAACCCCCCCCCCAACAAAAATGATTGCAATATTACCTTGCAGAAGAAATAATTATATTTACAATGTAAAATAGGGATTGGTTTTCAATGACCTACAAATTTATAAATCCATATCTTCTCTCCCCGCTATGGGTTAAATTGTAAGACTTGTATCAGGAAGGATCATTGTTATATCCCCCCACCACAAAAAATGAATGCAATACTACCTTGCAGAAAAAATAATTATTTTTACAATACAAAATAAGTTTTGGTTTTGGATAACCCACAAATATATGAATCCATATCTTCTCTCCCCGCTATGGGTTAAATGGCAAGACGTATATGAGGAAAAACCATTGTTATCCCCATTCTAAAAAAATAAATGCAATATTACTTTGCAGAAAAAGTAATTTTTTTACAATGCGAAATATATTTTTGTATTTGAAAACCCACCAAAAAATTCATTCAACCATCTTCAGCCATTCCTTAGGTTACAGTGCAGATTTGAAAGGTTCATCTTCAAAAACTGGATTATGTAAACCTTTTGTGTATTAGTACCTCGGATATAGAATCCTTCTACGAAGAATGTTTTAAAAAGTTAAGAATATTCTTATGTGTTAGCCAAAAGTTTGTGCAAAAAGAGAATCGTGAAAAAGGCTCCTCAAATTTATAGTCGGTTAGTGTCATAAAAAATTAAAAGTGTCATATTTTTATACTGCGGTAGAGAACACCGTGTAACACAGCACATCATTAAAAAAACACTTTTTAATTAATTATAAGCAAGATAAATGAGACGGCAATGACTTAACTAAGCTACTCTATACAAATTAACAAGTTCTTTTTTTTTCCTGAGATACTCCATATCTTTCTGTTACGTGTCAGATCGTGCCTCTTCAGACCTCTCTGGCTTTTGTTGCTCTAAGTAAATTTTGCGGAATGTACAAGTTGTTTTTGTTCCGCTATCGATTCACTTAAATATATTTCACATTTTCCCTTGCTTCTCTTGCTTACCATATGAGTTTTAAATTCTCCACACCTTCTTTTCTCATTAAATTTACGAACAAATTTCAGCTATTTCTTTCCTATGGGTATAAGCGTTTATTTGCCATTTTTTCGTTGCTTATTCGCAATTCTCAGCATCTTTTTGTAGAAACAATATTTATATTACTTCCAGTTTTCTCTTCACCTATGAGAAGATTGTCTCGCATTTTCTGCCATACAAGAGAATCAATGTAAAATATCGGTTTTAGCACAGAGATGAATACGAATGTTTGTACCATGCAAGCAACATTGGCACACATAGAACCAGACCGATTGAAATGGGTTCTTGCCAGATTGCTACTCAGAGTTGGTAAGATAATGTAAAAGCAAAAACAACAAAAACAACAACAAAATGACTGACTTAGAGTTGACGGAAGTTTTCACTTACTTTCGTGTTTGCTGTGTAAACGATAACAAATTAGAATACAAACTAACAAAGACGAAATAGTTTCTCATTCTCTTTGGTTTTCAGTATTCTTCGAATACACAGTATTCACCTGTCAAAATTGATGCATTTGTCTGCGTAGTATTTACGAAGAGATTGCTCATGTCTCAGCGAAGATTCACTTGTCTGTTTTACTTATTTATATTGAGATGACAAGAAAGAAGACAACAGAGATTTTTGCAGAAACTGGTAGCATTTTTGAGTTAGATTTTCTGTGTGGTTTAAAGTGACATGAAGACTTCAGTTAAATAATTTCAGAATAATTAGTAATTAATATTAGTGATGTGGTCGTAAGCGGGGTCATAAGATGCAATATATATATATATATATATATATGTATGTGTGTGTGTGTGTGCAGGTATGTAGAAAAATAGGAAAGAACACGTTAGGTAAATAATCCGGAGTTCTTTAGTATTTTAGTTTTTATTTTTAAAAACAGTGCTCCATACAGAAGTAGAGCTTAAATTATAATTATTTTAAAAATATTATGATTCCTTTGTTACATAAGAGTTCTCATGTTTCAAACCCTCAATGTAATTATTAAAATCAAATTAAAATTTCTTGAGTGTTATATCAGAGTGTTTATGTCAATGTATGTGGGTAAATGTACGTATCTTTTTCGGTGTCTGTGTATAGAAAAATACATGCACATTTCATTGTGTATGTGTGTGGTTTAAATATTTTTTTTTATTGTAAAATGTCCTGCAAATATTTCCTGTCTCATCACAGTTTTATGTGTGTATATATCTAAATATGTCTGCGTGCTTATGTATTATAATCTGATTGTATTTGTATTGTCTTTCGCAAGATGTCATAATCCAATGTATACACTTGTATTTATTTTGTCATAATTTAAGGGTAATCGATTTTAACGTTTACTCCAACGTATTTTCAATAGAAAGAAAATGAACAGAATATCATATGTATTTTTCTTTTTTCCACAATAATTTTAAAATTTTAAACTTAATAGAGATTAAATTTACTTTTTAAAATGGGTAGTTTTCAATTTTAATTTCAAATTTTATCGTACAATTTAATACTTATTAGTTAGAATAAATTCTATTTTAGTATAAACCCAACTTTAAAGCATTTAATAGTTATAAACTTACTTCGTTGTCAAGTTTTTTTGAATTCTCGTATACTTGTATTTTGATTGGTCATTCCAGCTCATGTAAAAGTGTTTCCACTTACGACGGGTGGTTAGTTGATTTGAACTTTTTAAAACCTTTAATCTACAATCAACATTTAACATCATCACTTGATAAGACACCAAAGGTGTTAAAACAAAATGGCTATTTTTGTAGTGATTTTATAACATATTTTGTTATAATTTTTAAATAAATAATAATATATATATATATATATATATATATATATATGTGTGTGTGTGTGTGTGCGCGCGCGTGTGTGTGTGTGTGTTTATGTGTACGCGCGTGCATGCATACCTCAGTCTGTTCCACACAGAGAGATTAAAATAAATCAAACTTGGCAATCAGTTTTTGTAAGGGAGGAATACCTCCGCCAAAAAAGAAAAAAAAGTACATGTTCTTGGAATTTCAGGGACACGGTGTACTCTGTTTTAATCTTATATTCCTATTAAGGATGCTTGTGAAGTCACTTTATTCCAAAGTCATCTAAATTACACCTGAATCTTGCAACCGCCTCTTTGAGAGTTAATTAGCACCTGTCATTCAAGGGCTTCTTAAGGCATCACTGAATTCTTTCTCGTCCAAAATGAAGTTAAATGTCCTATGAATTCATTTAGTGGTATTTATACCTTTGGCATTAAAAGTAGAATGACAATCTAACAAACCAAGATGGAATAACATATAAAATGAACGCGAGAAAGATATTAATTTTCAGGTATTCCCTCATTGATTTTACATATCAGTTCTGCACTCTTTAGATATAAGGAAAACTGTAGACACTCCGTGACGAAAGAATGTGAGTTACTGCACGTTTTTTTTCGGGCCAACGCATCGGTACGAGTGGATCAGGTTTCTAGGGTAAAGTGTTTTTTTATCCAGTTCGCATTTCCAAATATATTGCCAACAAAGGGCGAGTACCTTCGTGATAGCTTAAACGGTTTTCTGTTCAAGTCATAGACTAGTGGCCAACATAGTATAGAGTCGAGTCTGCCATGATGTTTAAATCACAGCTGGAAAAGTCACCCTTCCTCTACGGCCGATTGAAAGATCGAAGTGAAGGAAAATCGTACCCGCGGTATGTGGGCACTCCTGCGAAATGAGAAAATCTAGACGGAAGGACGGAAGAAAAATCCCCGACTTCCGAAAAACAGCGGAGGGTGCACATCCGGAGACGATTCTTTGTTTTGTTTGTTTAAAGGTTTATCAACTTATGGGCCATTTAATGCTGAAATTTAATTTTCATGGGAGCTTTGAAGTAATAAAAATATGATGTTATTCTGCTTTCACAATTGGCTCCATGGTAGATGATACTCAGCTTTTCTTCATATACATGTTTGTGTGGACATGATTACCAGAGGCGGTGATACGTGTGGTGTATGCTGTAGTTTTTTTGAAGTTATATTTTGGACTACAGATTGATTTCTTTAAGAAATTCTAGGATATTATATGGATTAATGTCATGGAAGTTATTTCATGTTTAATGTATAGCCGAATATCAACTTCTATGGGTTAGTGTTGTGACCAAGTAAATAGTTAAAGAAATAACAAAATTGCAGATATATCATATATTAAACAGTAAGTACAACAGAAGAGTATGGCACGACTAGTGTGTGTGTGTCGGGTGACCCAGCGTTCAGTCTATTCGACTGTTATATTTAACAGCCCCACCCCCACCCCGAGGGATGTATGTGGCACAAGGCCGAGTTTAGCGTGGGTACTCCGAGCACGTAGGCTCAGCCAAAAATATTTCTTTAGAACCCGTATAAAGGGGTTCAGGGTCTGTTTACCTCACTAGACGAAACTTTGCGCTGCGGCAAAGCCTCGTCCAGGTTCCTCTCTGCTTGAGGCAGAACAATATTTGCGATTCTTAATATTTAACAGCCCCCAGACTGTTCCCACAAGGCCTTCTCTCCTACTAATCTTATAGTAGTCGGAAAGCAAAAATAGACTCTTTAGAGGGAGGACACCAGAACAGTTATTTAGTGCCGAAATGTAAACATTTTTTAATAAAAATTTATGGTTTCAACTACAGATAAAATGTATTGGTGGTAATTTTTTATATAAAAATTATTGTTGGTATTTTTTACTATAAAATTTATTTTTATACTTTCATAGTGTTTTGTTTGAGGGTCTTCCCTAGTTGCTCTTAGCTTCCATCCTGTCATTTATTTTACTGTCTGTACTTTTTCACCTTTGATCATCACTCTTTCTCGATCTTCTGCCATTCATTGTCACAAACTCGTCAAGTAGACTATTTGCACTTTCTCACTTGCCTTCAGTAGATTTTCTGATTGATAAATTATTCAAGTCTTCTTTCTTCGTTTTCTCATTCCAGAAATTCCAGCCGTGTTTCTCAAAGTTTTTATTCTTTTAATCGAGATCACCCCAAGCGAGGCACTGAAGCCCCTAAGACACAAGGGTGTACTGGCTGTCAGAGAATTACAAAACAGAAACGATAATAGGGATGGAGAAGAGTAATCAAGAGGACAGTAGATAGCGATTGACACAGCATTTAAATTTTTGAAGATTAAAGCAGACTTGAAAGTTTGGAACCGGAAGGGAGTTCCACAAGAGAGAAGTGTGGAAAAAGAAAATGTTAGCATAGAATTTACGGCTACACTTAGCCAACTCAACTGTAAATTGATATGACATTTCCCCCAGTCTGGTCCTGCGCTTAAATTCATAAAGTCTAGATATCATAGCGAAGAGCGATTTTTTTTTTCTCCGCATTATATGCAGAAAAGTGGGACAAGGCTAAAATGAGGAATGGTGAAAAGGACGGTATTCTTCTGTCTTAACATTTACCTTGGCTAGCTGACCCAAAACATAAAACAATATTCCTCCCACCAAAACAATGCATTCTTATTTAACTTTCTTACTGCATTCACCATAATACCTCAGGTCTCTATAAAAGTCCTGACTAGACTCCATATGTAAAATTCATTGTCTGTGGAGGCGGGGGAAGAAAACAACAATTTAGAAACTAGCGCCAATGCGTATTAGCTAGTCAAGAGCTCATCCGGATAATTACCATCGAAGTATTTATAGAAAAGGCAAAGGGAGGCCGCATTACGGCAGTGGGGAAAACGACTTTAGCCAAGACGCCCGATTCGGACCAATAATATTGCTGATTCTCCTTTGGATTTTATCAAAGATCTCTAGATATATAACAGAAGCACCGGATCATATGTGGCAGCAATATTCTAAGCATGGACGAAATGGTAGAGTTATAATTATGCAAAATAGGTTCTGAAGAGAAAAATTGTCTAGCACGAAATAGTAATCCAATTTTCTTAGCGGGTGACCTAGCAATGGATTCAATATAATTTTAATCCACTTCATATCAGCCGAGAACGAATTACTCTCCTGGAGGTTAGCATCAGCCATAATTTAATGCCGTTGTTTTAGAGAAAATGGGAGGGGGGCATTTTCGCGTAACAGCTGAAATTTCTACGGCACGTGATGAGGAAAGAGGGTTTGGAAAATCTGATGCGGTAAGCGGGACCAGGGAAAACAAAGCATAACCTAACTTGAGTAAATGGATGGAACAATATTTAGAAGCCAAACGTATTAGAGCTATACAGGACAGGAAATTGTGAAGAGCCGTGATGTTTAACTTCTTGAAAGTTAAAAAAGACATGTGTGTGTGTGTGTGTGTGTGTGTGTGTGTGTGTGTGTGTGTGTGTGTGTGTGTGTGTGTGCGTTTTTCAGTTTCGCATTCGATATGGTTGATAATAATTATCGACCGAAGAATTTCATTTTGATTCCGGACAAAGTTTTGACCCCCGTCCCCACACAAGAATATAACTACTAATTTACTTGTCATACCAAAATGATTGTTTTCCCATACTTCCAATTTTTCGATATCATATGAATAACAACTTAGAGTTGAGTGGAGAATTTTGGCTGAATCCCTTTCAGACAGCATCACATGACGACCATTTTTCTTTCTTCTGCATTTTTTTTTTCCTACTTTTTTTTGTTTGTTTGTTTGTTGTTATTATTGTGGATTTCATGTCAGAGGCCTCCTGGCTGTGTTTTTGTGAAACCTGATGATGCCAGAGATGGAAATTAAATAGACCTGTCAAAATTTGCTCGATTTATCTTTTTGTTTCTAAATAGGGAATTCAAAATAAAATAATAAAAAAAAACGGCTCCCAAAGTATCAACACCGGTAAGAAAGAAAACAAGAAAACATGGAAAAAAAATAAAATCAATCACGTTAAAAAATATAAAAAAAAAGAAAAAATAATTTAAAAAAAAATGGATAAAATGAACTTTTGGTTTCATGTTTATCGATCATTCATTTCCCGTGTCATTGTCTCTACGTGTTCGATATTTTCTTTTACTTGTTATTTTGTCTTTCACATATTGCTGACCGCAGCGCATTCCATCATTATTTCAACCAGTGCCATGAGAAGGTCTTTCTAATATTTTTGTTGCTATTGCATATGAACAAATGAGTTTAAATCATGGAGATGACGAGAGACTGAATTTGGTTTCTAAGTAGAAATTAAGGCGAAAATTAGAAGGCTACTGCCGTCTAAATTTTGCCTTAATTTAGAGAAATGGCAGAACTAGAGAAACAAAATGAAGAAAATGAACTACGAGGCTGGCATCTCGCTCACATTCTTTCACCATTGAACCTGTTAAATGTAGTCGTTTCTTCTACTTCAATAGCTTCATGTCTCGCACCTCTCTCCTGTGGAACTTCCTCCTCACTTCCCTGATAGCTATAATCTCCAACTATTCAAATGTAATGTCAATCGACGTCTCCAGATGCCTTGATATATCCCCTATCTTTCTCTTCGGCCTTTCCTCTATCACTCCTCTTTGCTCTCGCTCCAACTCTCTGTAACCCCTTGCGTGCTAGTGGCTTCCCGCCTTGCTTGGGGTGAAACGCTTAAAAAAGAAAAGAAAATAGAGACGAAAACCAACTTAGTAATTTCCCACTACCACCGAGCAGACACCGAAGTTTCCCATATCAAGATGAATGGTTGTTATATGAAGAAGGCTCCTTTTCTTGAACATCTCAAGCTGCCTTCAGACCTTAAATGGAACTCATATACCAGATCTATTGCTAAAGATGCTAAGGTAATGTTTGGTACATTGTACTGCTCCAATAAGTATCTAACTCTCTTTGCTATACTCTATATTACAGGATCAGCAAGGGGTCACAGAGAATGAAAATAATAATGAAGAGGAGTGTTTGGGAAAAGGATAAAGAGAAGGACAGGGATCAAGGTCAAGGAATCAGTAGATGTCGATTGACATTACATTACCTGAAGACTATTGCTATCAGGGAAGCAAGTGATAGAAAGGGAGACCCACTGACGGGAGGTGCGAGATAAGAAGCTGTTGGATTAGAAGAGATGGCTACAGTTAGTCGTTCCGATAGTGAAAGGTTGGGATTGAGGTGCCAACCTGGTAGCACGCTTAAATTCATGCAGTTTGGGAACCAGTGAAAGTAGCTCGTCGGAGCAGTTGCCATGAAAGTACTTATACAAAAAGGCAGAGGGAAGCCACAGCATGTCTGTGAGATAGTGACTGTAGACGGGATGCCAGATCAGGACCAATCACGTTGCATATCCGTCTCTGTATTTTGTCGAGGACCTCGAGATGAACAGCGGTATTCCATGCAAGGGCGAATGGTTGATTTGTAGATTTGAGGGATCGACTCAGGCGTCAAAACCTTCTGACGCGACACAGAGAACCGACTTTCCTTTTGATAGATTAAGCTATAGATTCAATGTAGTTGTTCCACTTCAGGTCAGTGGAGAGCGTGAGACCATGCAGGCGCAGAAAGGCGTTCTCCTGGAGTTGGGCATCTGCCATCCTGATGGGAGACGGGGAGGGTTTTCTATGGTGAGTAAATGAAAACGGTTTCGTTTTAGAGGCATTAAAGTTTACAAGCTATTTCCTGTCGACGTGTCTGTCTTGATAGAGTTCAAAATCCTCTACGCGGTCTTGTGGGTGATGAATTATGTTCGGTATTCAATTTAAGATTTCACCTACGTAGAAAAGCGGGATTTTAGAAAATTTTAAATAATAAGATTTTTCGTTTAGTCGGGTTTTCCGGTTGACCTATCTAGGTCACTTAAGAAGCGTGATCTTGTGATTTCTTTTTATCAAATTAATAGAAACGGAAATATGGATACTGATAGAGAAGCAGCCAGCCAATTTTGACTTTGCGTTGGAAACGGCGGACTGATAAATTAATAAACAGGAACCGTACAGAGCAGATAGAAAGAAATCGAAAATCTCAAGTGGACACTTGATAACACCAAGGCTCAATGTAAACCGCAGTAAATTACAATCTTTCATGGGAGACCTGAATTTTTTTTTAAGCGTTTAACCCCAAGCAAGGCGAGAAACCACTATGACGCAAGGGATTACAGAAAATTTGGAGCAAGATCAGATAGAAGTGATAGAGGAAAGGACGAGGAGAAGGGTAGTGGATAGATCAAAGCAACTGGAGATGTCGATTGACATTACATTTGAATAGCTGGAGATTATGGCTCTGAGGGAAACTGGAATAGGGAAGGGAGTTCCACAGGGGAGAGGTGCGAGACATGAAGCTATTGGAGTAGAAGAGACGGCTACATCTAGTAGTTTCGACAGTGAAAGGGTGAGAGCGGGATGCCAGCCTCGTAGGGGGCTTGAAATCATGGAGTCTGGGAACCAGCGAATGCAGCTCCTCGGAGCAATTGCCATGAAACAATTTGTAAAACAGACAGAGAGAGGCGACGGCGCGTTTGTGAGAAAGACGAGATGCCAGAACAGGGACAATTATATTGCATATCCGCCTCTGGAGCCTATCAAGAACCCCGAGGCAAACAGAAAGGGCTCCAGACCATATATGGCAGCAATACTCCATTCAAGGGCGAATTGTTGATTTGTAGATCTGGAGGTTCGATTCCGGGGAGAAAAATTTCTTGGCTCGGCACAGGGAGCCAACTTTCCTTGCGGTGGACGAAGCAATTGACTCAATGTATTTGTTCCATCTCAGGTCAGCAGTCAACGTGAGACCGAGCAGCCGCGGAGAGGTGCTCTCGAGAAGTTGAGCGTCAGACCTTCTAATGGAGGGCAGGGAAGGATCTTTGTGGTGATTGAATGCCAAATGAGAGATGAATAGGACTGGCGAAATATTTGGAAACTGTGTAGAAAAAAAGGGGTCCAAAGGTAGACGACAAATGCGCAGGTAGCAGCCAATTCATAGTTTCAAGAACACCCAGGACCCTTATCGACATAGAGAAAACCATTAGGAGAAATGAAAAAGCAGATCAGCTGTATAACGATCGATAACAGATTTATAAATTCAATTGTAACACTACAAAACATATCTAAGTACCGAATACAATTACAGAAATTAAAGAAATACAATATAGCATCCAAATTAAAATAAGATAGATACTTGAATGAACAAATATATATATATATATATATATATATATATATATATATATATATATATATATATATATATATAATAAGGCTCTAACACTAATATTCCATAGTTATTATTTATTATATTGGAATCGTAATCACGATCCAGTTCATCAGACCTACAAATTCAAAAAGAAATAGGAAAATATAACTCCGGGTATAAAAATAAAATTTTAGTGTGAGTGTATGTGTGGGCGTGAGAGACAAATGTGAGGAGGAAATGAAAGCTCTAGAGAGAGGGGGTAACAGAAGAAAGAACAGGAAGGCCTAAAGGTGATTACGATTCCAATGTAATTAATTATAACCATGGAATATTAGTGTTGGAGCCTTTTCTATTATATTCTTACTCTGTCCAGGACATTCAGTTCTACCTGGTTTCTAACCTCTTGGAAATTTATATATATATATATATATATATATATATATATCCAAGTACGTTTCATTTAAAAAAGGGCTCAATACATAGTAGAACAATATTATTTATTTTAGGATATTACAAGAAAAACTTGTAAAAATGGCTACAGAATTGCAGTCGTGTTTCGACGCATAACGATGTCTCTCCTCAGGCGAGTGAACGTTTAATTTTGTTTCAAAAGCAAAATAGTCCTCTTTTTTGAAAAAAAAAAAAACAAATAAATAAAGAAAAAGAAAAATATAAGGCCTGATCAACCAGTCGAATCTGACCTACGTTAACTAAGCTAAAAAGAAAAAATTAGAAGCGTTTAATGATCAGGAGTTGGCATCTAACAGCAACTAGACTGATACGGATGGTTACCTAAAATATACACATGCCAAACAGACAATTTTCATAAGAAATAAATACGTGGGACGGGAGTGTCGAGAGGTAATTTAACCGAATGCCCAACTAGTTATATATATGCTTTGTGAATTTCGCATATAATAGTTTTTGTAGTTGATAAATAAGAGGCCTCTTTAAGAAACTAGTAAATGATCTAAACATTATTTGGTAAATAATATGCAACTGTTAAATAAATATCAACATATAAGATGTTAATAATATCAACCAATCAACGTAAAATGTGAAAAATACTAAATGAATACATCTGTATAAGACTTTAATAATACTACCAGGAGATCAATACAGAACTAAATTAATCATACAAATAGAAAAATAAGCCATATATGCTGCAACACAGTTCAACTAAAATCTAAGAAAAAACAAATTCCAAAGTGTAACTAAATTATAAGGTAAAACGTAGACTGTGTTTACAGTTTACCGTTAATTCGGATTTAATAAGTAATTTTTATCAAAGAACATGGTCATTTTCAATTTTTCAAGCAAACACTGAAAATAGGGTTCAAATATGGATCTCTATGTCCTTACCATTTAAAAAAATGATATTTATTTAACAGTTGCATATTATTTACCAAATAATCCTATTCGGCATCTAAAGTAAAGTTTAAAAGATGTGTTACACTGATATTCGCATTTATTTATATACATTATATGCCGGCCGTAAAAGTAAAATGGTCCAAAACATGTACTAGAATGGGATATTTGTCCATCCCATAAAATGTTTAATATCTACAAAACTGGTGAATACGAAATACAAATAACTCTTCACTTTTTTCAAATGCGCGAGCATGTGCCAAATTTTGACCAATAGAAAAAAAATTTCTCTCCGGAGTCGATCCTTCACATCTACAAATCAACCATTTGCACTTGCATGGAGAATTGCTGCCATATATGGTCTGGAGGTCCTTCTAATTGTCTCAAGGTCGTTGATAAAATCCAGAGACGGATATGCAATGTAATTGGCCCTGATCTGGCATCTCCTCTGCAGGCACTCTCTCACAGGCGTGCCGTTGCCTCCCTCTGTTTTTTTTACAAATACTTTCACGGTAACTGCTTCGATGAGCTGCTTTCGCTGGTTCCCAGACTTCATGAATTTAAGCATTCAACTAGGCTGGCATCTTGCACTTACTCTTTCACTGCTGAAATTGTTAAATGTAGCAGTCTCTTCTACTCCAATTCCTCTCGACTGTGGAACTCCCTCTCCATTTCTTGTTTTCCTGATAGCTATAATCTCCAACTATTCAAATGTAACGTCAATCGACGTCTTCAGATGCCCTGATCTATCCCCTAGCCGTCTCTTCATCCTTCCCTCTATCACTCCTCTTTGTTCTCGCTCCAACTCTGTAAACCCCTTGCGTGCTAGTGGGTTCCTTCCTTGCTTGGGGTGATACGTTTAAGAAAATCCAAAAAAACAAAGAACAAAAAGAAATAGGATTGAGTAAAGATAAAGGATCCGGCTGAAGAAAATACCAAGGCAAAGTTTATGGACCCTAAGTGAAAATTTATTTTGACCAATTTGACCAATGGTAAAAGGAGCGGCTTGCAAACTAAGAAAAAAGTAACGAGGCGATGACAAATCGTTTTGTGTGTATGTTTGGCGTGTGTGTGTGTGTGTGTGTGTGTGTGTGTGTGTGTGTGTGTGTGTGTGTGTGTGTGTGAGAGAGAGAGAGAGAGAGAGAGAGAGAGATCAATGTGTCTGAATAACGCCTGTTGCAAATTACACGCTGATACATTAACAGCCTCTGATGAGAGCAGGCCATTTTCAGAGAACTCTATTAAATTACAAAGCTAAGTACTCTAAAATATATCTTTTCATTTATGTTGAATACAACCGTATAAGTCTTATGTGAAATACGAACTCCCTCAAATAATTTTAAACATTTTGGAATATTACTTTGAGTCTGATGATTTAATCTGAACATTTTCTTTTCTTGACAATTCATCGAAACTAAGAACTTTAAATATTTTATTCTTTTTCCTGAACTGACAACTTCAAACGTGTAAACTTGTAAATTCCTTATATCGTTTTGTTAAATATAACACGTGTGTTTCCGCTTCATATCCTTTATTTACTTCCAAGCCACTAAACTAATTGTTTTTTCTAGGTTTTTATATCAGACATTTAGTCATCTTGACATTATTTGCCGTAAGAATCCCTGAAAAACCCTTTGATGTAGCTAGAAAGAGAATATGTTAAAATAGTTTTGTGTCAGCTCCACTTCGTTTTCCCAAGTGAGCAATGGTGAGAGGAAAAAGATCATTCATTCATACTCTGGTTTCCATCTTCCAAGTCTTTTCAATACCATCAAAAGAACGGTGAATAATTTTTAAAACGAGGTTAACAGTAAAAGGAAAACTGGATCAGGAGGTCACAAGAGCAAATACAACTTAGAGCTAAATACATTCTTATTGTTCAAAGTAGAGTCAAATAGTTTTATAAAAATCCTCGGAGAATTCCAGTAAGATATCATTAATCATTTCTAAGATGCAACGCTTCAAAGCTTAATCTAACAATTAGACAATTTTGCTGTTACACCCGTTATATATAGGGTGAGACAAAGAGGACATATGTTTTTAGACATATATATATATATATTTAAATATTTGTACCTGACTATTTTAAACACATGTAACTCTTAATATTATTGATATATACTTTATACCTCTGAACGTAATAGCATGCTTGTATGGTTGCTCATATCTCTCTATTTAATTCATATATATATATATATATATATATATATATATATATATGTATGTATGTATGTATGTATATGTATATGCTAAAAACTTTAGTAGCATAGCATCGTGATTTCCCACCTGATGAAACTTTAAAAAATATTTTTTAACGTTGAAAAACATATTTTTTTAACCTTGAAACAAGATGTACAGATTTGTAGTGGGTATTTACATGTTCTAATGTAAACGTGCATAAAAAATAAAGATATATTGCTCTACTTTTTTTATTGAGCCCATTTTAAATTAATGTTTTGAATGCTGAAATCTTACTCTTAGTTCTTTTACATTTGATACACACACACACGCATATATATATATATATATATATATATATATATATATATATATATATATATATATATATATTTTAAGACATTTTATGTTTATACTATCTTTTATAGATACAAATATTGAAGTAAATGCTCTGTTTTCAATCTTCCATGAATCTCTCACGTACATTCATATCTGCTCAAAGCGCATCCAAATGTAAACAAATGACAAATTATGAAATGGACAACCTTTAAGTAAATAAATGAAGATTGAAGATTAAGTAAGTAAATGAAGATAGAAGATTAAAAACAGTAAAATCGACCTTGCTTATCGAACGATTCTCCGTGGCTCGATCGGTTATTAGCGCGTCAGGCTAAATGATGGTTCCGTATAGGATACAGGTTCGATTCCTGTCGGAGAACGAATATTTTCTATGAAAATTCACGGACATTCAGGCCGGTAAATGTTATTAATACTGTTTATTATAAAACAGAGCATTTACTTAAATATTTGTATCTATAAAAAGAATGTATAACCATAAAAATGTCTTAAAATAATTGTCCATTTCATAATATATATATATATATATATATATATATATATATATATATATATATATATATATATATATATATATATATATGATTCAGAAATCGGAGCGCCGAGTTCGAATTCCAGCCGTATTCATTACATTCACTTACGTGCTAATCCTCTTGGGAAAGGTCTGAATTCTCTTCTCCCCCACCCCCAGATATGTATAAATAGCAAGATAGAATGGGTTCTATAGACATGGATGGCACCTAGTCTATGAGAAGGATGATTCTGAATTCACAAACTGTGGAGGATCGTTTGGGTAACCTGGTGGCCTGTGGTGCAACAGATCTCTGTATTTGTCTCTTCAAAAAGTGGGGTTATTACGGACGAAATGATTCAGCATATATATATATATATATATATATATATATATATATATATATATGTAGTTCCTCCAAAAGTATTGCAACGGTTCGAGGACAGTTCCTTTGTTTTTTGTTGTTCACAGACGACATTTGGGTTTAAGATCAAAATATGAAGATGAGGCATTATTTTAGAACTTTAGCTTCTATTTTCTGCTATTATTTTTAATCTGTTTCACCCCATGTAAAGCAGTAAAGCTACTAAGACGCAAGGAGTTACCAGATTTAGGAGATTGGAAACAGAAATATTAATAATGTGCAGAATAAGAAAAGAGTAACCAGGAGTACAGTAGATAACGATTGACATTACATTTACATTGTTTTTCACATGAAAGTTGAATGGAAATTATGGAGCCGGAATGGTTTTCACAAGCGAGAACTGCGAGAATTTATTTTGAAGTTACGGCTACACCTAGTCAGCTCAACTGTAAATTTATGGAAGCTTGACGCACGTCTTGTATTGCGCTGAAATTAAAAAAGTCTAGGTACCATAGCGAAAACCTCATTTATAGAAATATCTTAAAGATTATTTTCTAACCGATTCACATTATATTATAACCGATAAACGGTACTTTTCAAATCGTATTCATTACTTAATCGTATAACAGTATATTATGTCAGTCTTTTAAATTGCTGTTTGGTGTATATAATGTCGGATAAATTCTCATAATTTGTAAAAATAATCGATTCCTATTCATGCAGCTTTATTCTGGCTATTTATTGCTTTTTATTGTAGAACAGATGTTTTGGCAGTGACCCTATATCGATGGAGGCGGTCACGACAAAGAACGGCTACTCAAGCGCTGAGGCCGATAATCAGCAGACAATGATCGGGTTGTATGGATCAATGAGCTACAATATGGAGGAAGGCAAAACCAAAGAAACAAGCAGTGTGAATGGTGAAGTCAAGGGAATGCTATTTATACGCACATGCATTAACTCAGTCACACATTGTACTCGCACGTACACATAAATGCACACACGTAAGCAAACTCACACAGTCCGTCCTCAAAGAATAAATCGCCAAATGCAGGACAGAGGAGAGGATGTAACTTGGTTCTTCTCTCAATCATCAATCTCACTCCAGTCTTCACTGGGAGGAAACATGTCTCCCTTGCGCAGGTCTTACCAATTACGATCGATGGATATAGAGTACCCTCTTGAATCTCTATGTGCGTGCAAAAAACAAAACACAAACAAAAAAAACACTACTAAGTAAACACACATGCTCGAGTATTTTGTCGGGGAAAGATTCCATGAGTCACCGTTTGTTAAAAAAAATGAGAGAAATGTTTGCTGCTTGTTCAAATAAAATGACGATATTTATTTAACATAAAATACACAGTTTCTTAACTTCAATCACGAAATGACATTTTTTTATTTGGAAAATTCTTCTCTCTGGCTGAAAACAAAAATAGTCTTTCAGTGAAGAGGAGAGAAAGTGGAGTTGGGAGACAATATTAAATGGAGCCTACTGTTGCTTTGGTGAGAGAAAAAAAAAACATGACGACGACGTTGGTCCCTGTCTCTTTAATGCTGTCACTCTTTCTGCCAAGTTGAATGGGTCTATTGTTTATATGGCTTCGCGTAGGCTCCAGAAGCCTATGTTTATTTAGGGGCGGGAGCTGATTTTATTGGCTATTCTTTTTTACTAATTTGAAAATATGAAATATGTTGGACCTTCCGTTTTATAAAATTATAAATTTATTTGTATTTGAGATAGAAATAATTTGTAAAAAGAATTAGAAAGAAGTAAATCTATATTTTTTAAGGTTTTATTGAAATGTTATTTAAGTTTCCACATGTCCTCCATCATTAGCAATACAAAGGGTAATACGATTTTGCAGTTCACGGAAAACATTTGCCAACTGATTTACAGTAATGCCTGAAATCACATTAGTTATTTTAGCTATACTTAAAATAAGGTACATTAAACTTTATAACATTTTTTAATGATTATTTCTATCGCAAATACAAATAAAGTTATATTTTTTAAAGTGCACACGAACTTTATGGACACCCTGTATTAAAAACATTTATTTAAAACACCAAAAAATATAAAACATCAAAAAAAAAAAAAAGAAGTTTTATTGGAGATCATTAGTAAATATTAATTATACTGTATTATTTATTCTTGCTTTTTTTATAATATGAGTAAAAAAATAGGTCAAAATATCTTTTGACCTAATCACACAGAAGTTAGTGATATCTGCGAGGAAGTAAATTCAATGATAGTATTTTCTGAAATATTTTTTCGCACAATCACCCACAGAATAGAATTGTTTTGAAATTAATTAGCTTTACAGGGATATATGTGAGAAAATACCAATTAAGAAGAATGTGATGCGCCAAGTAGAGAGGGTCTATAAAATAAGCATATAATCTTATCTGGACTATGTTTTAACTTATCATAGCTGAGTATAACGTCAGGGGAAATTGAAAGAAAGGAAATTTGTTTACATATGATTTTGCCAAAGCTTTGATTTAGATCAAATATCGACCACAGGCGATGGCTGATGGGAAGTACTCAACTACTTTAGCCATGTGGCAGTGCCAAGAAATCAAGGTAAAACGTGAAAAAAAAATGAAGTAAAAAAAAAAGAAGTCTAAGAAAGGCAGAACAAATAAAATGTAATTTAGTGACCAACGTTTATTTCCGAGTGCGTTTCTTTCCTATTTAATGATGTCAGGAATAATTAGTTTTATGGGAGCCGGTAATTAACCGCAATCTGGTGACTAAAAGAAGAAAACCTGCTATTGTCGTTATTTGCATTCAAGAAATACAGTCACTGTTAAAATAAAGGGACAAAATACTGCCAATATCCATCGTTATAGAAATTATTTATTTGGTAAGTTTAAACGTATTAAGTTGTCGGCCGATAGCCAGAGATATTATGTCGCATCCATTGTAAAGTTTTCCTTTTGAACTTGGCAACCTAATTGCTCGAATCAAATAGAAACAAACGCATATATAAAGTCATGATTTCTGTCGTTAGGACATGAACCGTCATCCATGTCTCTCTCGGCTTTTTATCCCACGTACGTAAACGCAGTATACTTCCGTCTTATATTCACAAATATCTAAAGAATTAACTGATTTGATTTATTTTTAATCCGACATATTTTGTATTACTTCAAACTGTATATTTTTAATCCGACATATTCTGTATTACATCAAACGTTACATTAGTATATAACCGCATTTGAGTAGACGTCCCCATTTATTTTAATCAGTATTTATTACGTCTACTGCGTACTCAGGAAGATTTTCTCTATTAAATTTTCGAGAACATTTTCTTCATTAAGAAACTGATCAGATAAGTGTGTTCGAAAAATATCTGAACGAGTGAGAGTCCTTTAAAAGCAGAATAGAATCCTGCCTTATTCTGAAGCTCTTCGTCGGCGAGAGGGCAGAGCATGCCGCATCAGATGGTAATTCCTCCTTCAAAGGAGGGCGCAGTTTCGGATCTTGCTCACGCCAGTAGACGGAATAAATACTGTCTATATTTTTGAGATGAGGTATTGTAATTATTTACATTACTTACAATGTCCGAACTGTTGTCCTTATCATTATTGTCATATTCACGACGTTTCGGCCCTTGTACGCTCTGGTCTGCTTCAGATGATTGGAATTTCGAACCGAACCCTTTATTTCGTCCATCGGAGTAGGTTATTCTAGTTCCATGTGCCATGCCTCTTCTGGATGTCTCAGTTATATTATTTTACCTCAACTACCGAAGTTTTGTTCATCTCTGCAGTAGCCAGGTATTAAACTAACAACTCTCTGGGTCAAGTCACTAGATACCAGCAATGTTTTAATCCAGTGGGCCACGTGTCCTTGACGAAATAAAGGGTTCATTTCGAAATTCCAATTTCCTGAAGAAGGTCGGAGCGTATAAAGGCTGAAACGTCGTGAATCTGACAATAAAGATTATCTCAACACTCATAACAAGTTTAAATAATGTAAAGAAGTAAATAGTAGGAGGCATTGTAGAGTAATGGATAGTGGCTCGTATTGAGGAATTGGAGAGTAGAGTTCAAATTCCAGTCGAAATCATTACATTCACTTATGTGCTAATACCCTTGTGAAAGTGTATGAATCCTCGTCTCCCCTCAGCTATGGGTAAATAGCAGGACAGACCTAGTTCTAAAGCTGGCTACTGGTCTAGGAGAAAGACAACTCTGAATTCAAAACCGGATGCAGCAGGCTTGGGGTTGTGCAGGAAGATAAAAACCGAGTCTCTTAAAAATTGGCTTCTTATAGAAACAGCAACGATATCTTGCGGCCTTATGTTCCTCAAGGAATTTAAAGGCACAATATATATATATATATATATATATATATATATATATATATAATGGACTCTCCCGTCGGTTTCGACGTATGCGCTTAGCCTTGGAGCGGGTAGAATGGAGACCAACGTGTTTTAGTGGACTCAGCAATTTCCAATCTGCTTGTCTGAATCATCTTCAAGAAGCGAGAGCAAGATCTAAAAGGTCAGCCAATCTAACAGTGATCTCATCTCACAATCCTCACACTTGCTCCATATGTGGCCTCCTTTGTAAATCACTAGCGGGTCTTAAATGCCACTTAAGATTATCGCACAAAATTTTGTAACTGAATCAATAAGCTGTCAGATCCTGAAACGTATGAACATAAAAAATGTCTTAAATAATTGTCGGAGTCTGTCCTTTTCATAATGTATACAGTCTCAGTTACGGTGGTCTGTTCATGTCTTGAGAATGTCTGATGACAGGATACCCAAGATCCTAATGTACAGCCAGTTAGATCAGAGCTACAGGAATGTAAGACGCCTTTGGCTAAAATACAAAGACAAGTTGAAAAGCAGTCAATATACCACATTTAAGATATTTTTTTATGTTTATACGATCTTTTTATAGATACAAATATTTAAGTAAATGCTCTGTTTTTAATAAACAGTATTAACAGCATCTACCAGCCTGAACATCCGAGAAATCTTCATAGAAAATATGCGTCCAGGAATCGAACCTGTATCCTATACGGAACCGTCATATAGCCTGATGTGCCATAACCGATTGGGCCATAGAGGAGCGTTTCGGTTAGCAAGGTCGATTTTACTGTTTCTAAACACAATTCTCCATGGTTTCCTCTCATTCATTCATATCTGCTCAATGCGTATCCAAATGTAAACAAATGACGCCATACATTATGAAATGGTCAAAGTCCAACAATTATTTAACACATATATTTAACCGTATAGGAATTATAAATTCATATTATTTCTCTTTTTACATACACACACTGTTGACATATATGTTTGCGTACCTTCAAGATCAAACTAGTGAGCAAACACTGAACCTATCATCGGATGGATGCTCTCTCAAAGGGGTTTTTTGCATTAAACGTCTCTTGGTATTCAAACTCACCAGAACTCAATTAGAATTTATATATGCGATTGCTAAAGTCAGTGGAAAACTTGTCGGTTCCTTTCAACCTTCCTAAAAGTATTTGATTCCTCCCACATTGCACTATCTTTTCAAGAGCCAGATCAGATAAAAGAATTAAGTATTACTGTCTGGAATGGAGCTACACAATCCTCTTGATTGGATTAAATTCAATATCTGTGAACAGAGGCAATAGTCCTTCAGACTGCGCAGAAGTCCAGCATGCCAAGCGCCTTTCAGATATCTCAAGTCACAGCCGTAGCCGCACCGTACTTATCTGAAGCCAGACAGACACAGTTATTAAAATTATAATGATCGGCCTTGTGGGTGATGAATTATTTTTCACTCTTTCTCACAGATGAAACATCGCAAGCCTCTCGCTATATGACTATTTCCACAGCAAATGTTCTGACGAGCTACAATCCCTAGTCTTCCAGCCCTGACCTTTGCAGCCGAAATCCGCCATGCCACGCCCATAGGGACGAACCATCCTGATTCTTTTCGTCTTCCATTAGTAACAAGGAAGTTCCATTCAGATGGTTTCTTTCCTAGAACTGCTTATTTGTGGAACAAATTTCCAAAAGGATAGTTTCCCGATCTCTACAATCTTAAATTCATGAAGTCTAGGGTTAACTGTTATATATCCTTCATAAACTCATAAACTGTACCTCTTATCCTCTCTCTTTACGCTCGTATAACATTATTCAATGATCATCTATCTTGAGTGGCTCTTGTGCTTTGTATTTGGTAAACAGTAGTGTAAAAAAGGTCCAGAGATAGAACTATCCAAGATTTCTTTGTCTTCAGAGTGTCGATAATTTTACTCTTTTTTAAAATATTGAGTGATGTGGTTGTATTAAGTTTGGTTATTTATTTTTATCTTTTTCCGCCCAAGTTTCAACTGAGACGCAGCATCCTGTCATATCCTCATGTCTTTCATTTTCCAATAACATAAAATATTGTCATCGGGACCGAAGCATTGTCTTTAATGGATATTTGGGTAGCGCTGAGTAAAAAGTCATACGCAAAGGAATGCTAGCTTCCTCGGACTACCAACTTACTGTACCACGTAACGAAGCATATCCAGATTCTGATGAATAGAGTCCGGAGCGGAATTACTCCAGAATTAGAACAAAAACAGCGTGACTTCCTTAAAGACACTGGAACAAGTAATGCGACTTCATGATCAGAATACCATCAGAGCGAGTAACACAAAGGCAGAAGAACTTTATACCTACGTTTTCAAAGCCTACGTAAAAGTATTTGTTAAAGTACGACACAAGGACATATTTGAATTGTGAAGAAAACTTAATTCGAGAAACATAAAATAATTCAGAACAGTTTTTACTATATAGGAACTGAAGTTGAACATAGCTCGCCCAGTGAGCAAACACAGGCGATCCCATTATTGAATTAAGTAAACCACGTGACCGTAGAGGAAACGCATATATAGGAAGTCTCATGACATCTAGATTGATCGTTAGTCCTAGTCTATCCTCTATACTATACGGATCACTATTTCTAGTCTATCCTCTATTAATATACGGGCTGCTATTCTCTACTCGATGAACTATACTATTTCTCTATTCGGATCACTTACTATTCGAGCGAGTATTATCGAGCAAGTACTATTAGTGCGAGTGTTATCCGAAGGCGTCTGACACCAGTATTGTTCAACGGCGTTACCATCTGCGATTACAAAGTCTCTACTACAATGAGTATTACGAAAGTGACAACGAGTATTCGCTGACATCACAAAAGTGGCAACGAGTGTTCGTTGACATCAGAGAAACTTACCAGGAACAAACCAACTGCATACGGATAAAAACGAATTAAGCAAATACACAAAAAATTTAAAGGGATTTATGACAAGGATTCTCAGTTGAAATTCTAGGATAAATAATAAGGAAAGAAGGTTTAGAAAAAATTATACTCACGGGACATATTGAAGGCAAGGTTGATAAAGGGAAAACATCGCATAACCTACCTAGCAAGCTGGAGTAAATGTATGGCGGAACAATTTTGGGGGGCTGATAAAAAAGATATTTACTTAGAGCCATTAAGGATAGAAGTTGTGGAGATCTGTGAATGGACACAGCACATAGAAAACGAGGAATTTAGTAAGATCGCACTTATTTTACCTTTTGCCATTATCTCTGATAAATGATGGGCAGCTTCGTTTTGATGGCGAGAAAAGATGGGGAAAAAGATATATCAGAAGCAATGTTTGGTTTTAGTGAGAAAAATAAAGCTTACGTAAGAGGAAGAAAGAAAGACAGACAAAAAGAGAGAGAAACACCAACGAAGGAAAAGACAATAAAATAGGCGATAACGCTCTGACGTCATTAACGTCTGCTTCAATAAGAGTTGTGACTTCAATACATGGTTACAACAGAGGTGAGCAAATACGCAATAAAAAACATAAAAAAAAACTTTTTGAATCTTTTCATTTGAACTCTCTAACCTCTTTTATTGTGACGCAATAGATAACGCCATGGAAAGAGGAACCAGAGAGCTGTGTTCGAATTCCAGTCGGGTTTATTACATTCACATATGCTGTAGATAAGCTCGGTAAAAGTATAAACCCATTTTTCTCTCCTCACCTATGAGTTAAATAGCTGGACAAACAGGGCCCTATAGCCTTGGTTGGCAATGTGTTTACCGCAGAATGAAAGGGGAACTTACAGCGGGAGAATCTTCTGCCTAGTCAGTTTTTGAATCGAAAGAGACATGATCACCCAAGCGTGGATCACGTAGAGCACTTGACTGACTGAACTTCTTTAAATAATGACTTGTGTTCATGCTTATTTTTGCACTAAGGGAATTTTATGACCGTATATTATAGCCTAAGAACGCGGAATCATAATTCATTATTAAATCCAAATAAGAAAAAAACTTTTCGTTTTTTAAATTACAAAATTATCTGTGGAGAATCCTGAATTTTGATAAATGAAATTCAACTATTTTCTAAAATTGATCGATGGGAATTATTTATTTCAAATGAATAAGATAAACACAGTTGTTATATTATCACTGGAAACCCGAGTCGTAAATTTAATTTTTCAATTTACAATCAATCTTCGTCGATTGTCTTAAAGTATTATGCTAGTTCGCGTCAGAGAGAATCCAGAATAGCAATAAAACAAGCCTTTTTAAGTATCGTTCATACTGTTAACCCATAAATGAATATCTAACGTATCATTAACAGATTTAATGTATATAATTCCACATTTTTAATTCATCACTAATGGTATACCGTCTTAAGATAAGGATAGAAATAGGAAATGCGCTAACTGGCAATCTCTTCCATCTGGAATATAATTATGTTTTTCTCTATAAACTATCGAAAGGTAATATATTATATAATATATAATATATTATATATTATAAAATCTGCCATTTATGAAATAAAAAAAAATTTGAAAAATGAAACAGATATTGTCATATTAAAAGTAGATAAAACAAATAGTGTAGCAGTAATGGACAAAATGATTACCATCGAGAATTATTAAGAAAAGTGAAAAAGAAAAAGTTTCTTGTAATAAATAAAACGAGTAGAAATGATAAAAGATTACATCTTTTTAACGAAAAGCAAGTACAAACGTTCTTGCTAACATTGAAAACTAAATATATTGGCAGTGCAACTTACAGAAATATATACGGATCCCTTAAATTACATAAAATTAAGTATATAGACAAAATACCCCGATAAAGACCTTTTTCTAGGTTCGATTCATTTATTTATGTATCATCCTGCTAAACATCTTTGATTTATTAATATTTAGACAAGAGCATGTAGTACGGATTTAGGGACTCCATAAATTGCATAAAGTTAACAATAGGCATAAAATACCCCAATTAAGATCTTTTATAAGCTCGACTGATTTCTTTATCTACCCCATTAAAAAAATTGATTTATTAATATTACTGACTCCGTATATTGCATAAAACTAATGAGAGACATTAAATACCTCCATAATGACCTTTTATATGCTCGATTGATTCATTCATATATCGTCTTATTAAATATGTGTGATTTATTAATATTTACCAAAGATGATTCAGTATGTTTTTACTCCCTAAATTGCATAAAACTAATTAGTCCTTATTTTTAAATGTTCTTAACGAGATGGAACATTTAGTTTCTCTCGTAATATTTATTTTATTCACCAATATTCCACGTGATGAGATGATATAGATCAAAAATTGTTTGTTTTGTTTTCATCCACTGACATATGTCAGCAAACTTTTTCAAGTATGAAAATTATCAAAAGCAAAAATAGCTCTGTTTTGACGAATTCAAATTTTCAAGCAATATTAAGAATTAACAAAAGCAGCTTGGTGTGGCACCATGCATACCTGACGAGCTGAGAGAAATATTCATAGATATATGATTTGTTTTTTACGGTTTATCAACCATTTAATAATTATTTAAGGCCAAAAATATTTTGGGTTTTAAGAATAATTCTTTCTTTACATTCAAGCGATCTGGGAGAAAGAAAGAGAAAACGAAGAAGAGAGAAAGAAAAAATAATACGAAAACAGGTCATAAGCGAGCACACACACGCACGGTTGACAGATAACAGGTGTCGAAAAAAATTCAGGTCAAGCATCTGACCGATTTCCGCGGATCCGCGAAAAATGGAAGTGTGTTATTGGAATGATAGTAAAGGTCTAAGTGGGTGGGGAAGTGTATCTAAGGATATGAAGACAAACCATTAATACGAAAACATAGACAGTCTTCAGAATTAGAAAAAGCCCACACAAGGTGATCACTGGCAAAATTTTTTTTGAGATAATAAAGATTTTTATTATCAGACCTTCGGGCGGAGGGAAAATGAAATATTTTTATTCCGTTTCAGAAACGTCAACGAGTCTGAGAAATTCCTTTCTTAGATCATATCCAATTAGCGATAAACTGCTTGACAAATACCACGTGTTAAAAAGCCGAAAGTGTCATCTCAGTCGCTCATGATAAGGGCGATTTAAATTAATATTTTTGTTTTTTAAGCAAGGTATTTCTTTCCCAAAACAAAGCCACGGATTGTCCACGCCCGACTAAAGACGTCATTGGCTAAATAAGATCACATGACACACGAAGGAGGAGGAAAGATACCCGACCAGGACCTCATTGGCCGAGAGCAGTCACGTGACGCACGAGGAGAATCTGTCGACGCCCCTGTCAGAAGTGTAAGTGTAAGGAGCCGATACGAAGAAGCGGGGAAGCGGGTACATGCCCCTCAGAGGCACAGTAAGGGACTGGGAGTGAGAGTGAGTTACCGAAAATGGAAAAGAATGAAAAATCCCTAACCAGAAATAAGAAGGGTGGATACGTATTTAGAATTATCGAAGAACCCTGGCGCCGACAGACCCACCCCAGTTTTGACTGCGTCAATAAAAGCGAGACCCCAACCGACAGAAATCAGAGTTCAGCCGCGGACGGAAAGCGGAGTGGAACCGCGGATGGCGGCCTGAGTTCGGTCGCCCACTTGCGGGCAAGAGAGGCCAGTTCGTTTGGCCTAAGGAAGAAGTTCGTCCGACCCAAGCCGAAGAGAAGAAGTTAGTTCGCGCACCGACGGCGGAGATGAGTGACCAGTAATTCAGACTCTGAGAGAAAGAGTTCAGTTTGTTCGACCCAAGCTGGAGAGAAGAAGTCAGATTGAGCCGCGGACCCTGGCGAGAAGTTTTGAACCTTGGACGACAAGCAGAGATGAGCGCCCAGTGTTGAAACCGCGTCAAGATAGCTGACCAAGATTCACGCACACTTCTGGACTCTTCTTCAACCAAGAACAAGTAGTTTGAAGAGCGACTTAGAATCAAGACCACAGAAATAAGTTTTTTCGACTTTCGTCCAAAGACACACCGAAACACAAATTTCTTAGAGAGCAGACAACTTGAAGCCTTAAAGTTGCCTAGTAAAAGCGTCGTGCCATAATCCACAGAACGGGTCGGGAGGTAGACATAGTCCTATGTACCGAGCAAAGAGACATAAAAAGTTGTTACCTTTTTCTTTGATACGTTGGACCTTGTGAGTTTTATTTTATTTTCTTTTTATACATAATTGTGTGTTATCACCCCGTTGGACTTAACTTGCATTACGGCCCCAACCCCTGTTTGATCTCGTCTGTCTAAGATCAATTCACAACGTGGGTAGGCAGACTGGAGATCAGTGCAGTTACCCTGGTAACCAGGCGTTGGAAGCGGGTTGGGAACGGCGAGGCTGGTATCAATCTAACCAAAGGGTTAGAACGTCAAGTTTGGAGCAGCGAGGAGCGAACAGCTGACGCCGCGGCGAAGACGTCACAGTTGGTGCTGTCCGTGACCAGGATATCAGAGCCTGGGGAGCACGTGACGTCACAATTGGCGCCGCGACCGGGATCGAACGACACAGTCGACGCTGCGACCGGGGGACGACGTCACATTGGAGCCAGATATAAACAATCAATCAACGACTGCAGTAAACTACATCAATCTCATTAATTATACACTTACTATCTTTCTTACAATACATTTTTCTTGTATTTTGTCAATTTATTTATGCTATAATACTATTTTTACATTATAGTGAATTGTAATTAAACTTTACAACTAGCAAGATGTTTTTAATAATTAAGTGATCATGAAATGTTTTCACCGTTTCATGCTGTTACATTTTTTAATATACAGTCTTCAAATGCATCTAGCCAAGTAGCTCTGTCCAGAGTAACAATGCAGCTGACTAAGAAAAGTAATTGTCCACCGTTGAGCTAGCAGAAGAAAACATTTTGAGCAGCATGAAATGAAAATCCCCCCCCCCAAAAAAAAAACCAACAATTAAACATTTATTTCATTTTTACCTCATATTTTTATAATGAGGAAGATTATGACCGGTTTGGTTTTGTTTGATTTTGTTGGCTTTATAAAATATCAACCCATTGCGTCGTTTAATATTGAAATTTAATTTTTTTTTTTTTTCTAAATAAAGTCTTGTATTTAAACAGTAGTAACACTGTTTTTAGTTATGGTTAATTATTTAATTCTATTCTTGAAATCAGTTTAATTTCTTTTAGAAACTGGAATAGGCGAATCAGTATTTTGGAAAAAAAATTTATTTTAAGTTTGTTGTTTGGTAGCATTTTCAGCGGATTGAATTAAAAGCTGATACAGACGTTAAACACATTATCATATCTTTTATATTCTTTCTTTTTTTGTTTTCTTACTGAAACCAAAGAACATCTATAATATGTTTTTCTGGCTTTTCTCGTGATCAAAATGGAATCGCTCATGATATACGAGCTATTGGAAGGGCAAGATACTATTTAAAAGGACACACATAATTACCTGAACTATATAAATGCTTATAGACTCAAAGATTAATCGAAACACACTGATTTCGACAAGAGGAGGCACGGTGGTGTAAAGGATAGTGGCTCGGATTGAGGAATCGGAGAGCCGAGTTCGATATTCCAGTCGAATCCATTACATTCACTTACGTACTAATACCCTTGGGAAATGTATGGATCCTCCACTTCTTCCAACCCCCGGCTATGGTTAAAAAGCAGAACAGATCGGATTCTACTGCATTGGACGGCAACTGGTCTACCGCAGAATAAAATGGATACCTACTACGGGAAAATTATGCCTCGTCAGTCATGTATCGAAAGATTCATTATCACCTAAGCGTGTATCACGCATGGCACATGTTCCGATAACATTGGTATGCTGTGAAATCAACGAAATCCTGAGAAGACATAAGAAGGAAAAGATACTTCATAGGATTTGAAGAAATAAAAAGACCAAACAAATGTCGTGCGAAGATACAACTGTGTTCTCTTTTAAAGCTTGATAAGGAGAATTTCGACCATTTTGTTTTAGTCTAAAGAAAATCTTTCATAAACAAATGTTAATGCGATAACAACTGCGGCTGATCTACCATATTAAAATAAAACCTCCCAAATCGTAGTTTTACACTTCGAAAAAAAGCGGCGATCCTTCTGTTTATTCACTTGTAAGCGAAAGATTTGTTATTTTGCAAACAAATAGTTGCCCGTTTTGCAACGAACTCCACTAACATCCATGTTTGCGTTATTAATTTATTTATAAATCCATTTTGAATAAAGTATTACGCCTGGAGAAAAATGATAGCGAGTGAAAGTAACAGGTATCAAGTTTTGTTTAATTTCTCCTTGATGATTTTGTTTTGGGCTGCCATTTTAAATTACGAAGAGTAAATAAAGTTTCGTGTTTGCATTGAATAAAAGATAAAGCAATGAGTGGCGAGGAGCAAAATTCCGTGATAAAAGAAAGAAAAAAAAACTCAAGTAAAATGGAAAAAAAAAACATGATGGAGTAGAAGAAATAAACAAGTGAGTAAATGGCTGAAAGCGACAGAGAAGAGGCAAAATGGAAGCCAGGAAGTTTAATAGGGAAAGTGGGAAGAAAGCAGACAAGAAATGAAAGGTGAGAACTGAACGATAAGAACGATGATAGGCTCAAAATTTATTGTGAGAAAAATGGCAGAATATCTGAATAAGTGGCGATGGAAAACAAAAAATAAGTTATCTTTCTTTTTATATAGTAAACACATTTAAACCAACTCTGAAACACGATGGTAGATGACAATATCACAGACACATTTTTATTGTTATTAAATATTATATAGAATGTGTGTGTAGTGAAAAGGTTATCGTTAGAGAAACTTAAATTAGCATGTCGAATTTATACTTAATGTATCGTGTTCACTTTTAGACTAATAACCTTTAAAATCAGCATGAATCATGGGTAAAATTGCAGACCACACTGCGCTTTCTACACGTGGATAGTAACAATTCTAAGAGGACAACTCTAAATGCCAAAATGTAGAGAATGCATCATTAATTTATCCAAGAAGTTATGGCAAATCACAGATAATAGAGAAAGGGAAGCTGTGACGGGCCACAATCACTTACGTCTGGAAGAGACCGGACATTTAAATATATAGCACTCCCGCTTTGTTCAATATCTTTTGTGGACGTTGGAGATCAAGATCTCATGTCTTCCTATTTTTGTTGATCTCAGCAATGCTTGTTTCATTATGGACAATAGGTTTCTTTTGAGCTGGGTTTACGTTTAACGAACAGAATCTTAGCAACTTCAGGTACGGAGATGAAACTGTGCTGATGTCCGACACGAAAAGAAAAATGGAGGAACTCTTAGATAAGGTATTAGAATAAAAGGACTATCAATCAATTGTAAAAAGACGGAATTATTGTCGTTGGCAAGAGAGAGAACCTACGAATTAAAGACATCAGTTTCAATCAAGTACAAAAAAGGTACAACCTATAGCGAATATACATAGAAATAAGGAAAGCTGCTTTCCAAAAGCCAAATAATTATTAAGTAACAGAATAAGTGTCGTACATATGTTCACCTATCGCCCGGTTCTAACTCCTTGCTAGTCATTTGAACAGGCGTAGCGGTTATTTCCTGTTTAGGAATGGGTTTCCGGTTCCTTTTAAAATCTTCTCATTCCCTCTCTCCCAGTAGCTCCTTTCTATTTAGAGGCATTATAGACCTGCTTGGGATGAATTCATTCTTGGAATTTTTGGATACCCTGGTGTACTAGTGAGCCAGCCAAAATGAGCTGACTCATTTTAGAGTTCACCAATAGAAGGGTTAACCAATCAGAAGGCTCAAAATATTCAATGCGACGTGTGTAAGGGCGGCCATGTTTTTCCCGAATATGCACTGCCAGGCTTTGATAACTCGGACGAGGCTCCGTCGAAGGGCAGAGTCTCGTTCGGGGAGGTTGACTGCCCCTGAACCCGTTTATACGCGTTCGAATAGGGAATATTTTTGGTCGAGCCTACGGGCTCGGAGATCCCACGTTAAACCCGGCCTTGTGTCACATGTAACCCTCGTGGGAGGGGTGACTAAATATCACTGCCAGCCTTTGATATCGAAGGCTGAAGAATTACGGAACAGCTGCTGGTGGTATTGGCGATATAGGCGGATTCAGGAGAGTGTCTGACTCGAGAGTATTAATCTTTAACGTTGTTTCATTGAACAGATTACGTACTGCACTGTATTCTATATTCATAGACTATGGTGAACATGGTCAACATTGATATAAAAAAGGAAAGCAATAGCTGAACTGGTTTAGGATATAGGTATCTGTAGCAATGAATTTTGGACAATTTACTTACAGAGGAAAATGAAACGAAGTAACTTTCTCTTCTTAAAACCTCTTCAATTTCCACATTCTATGTTCATGGTATTCTGAAAATTTGTTATCAAAATTCCGACTCGTTCACGTTAAGTTCTGAATTTCTGATTACAATTTCCGTCATTCGCTACATCCATCTGAGGCTTGATAGTCCAGCAGTATTTTCTTTATTTCTAATGTTCTCGATTTCCGAAAAGGCATATGTCGCTGTTTCTATTCGTTTTCCTTCCATCGACTTTTTAGCACATTACACAGGTACTTGAATTTCCGCACCTGCTCAAATTCGATGTCACTCGTTTTACTGAATCATCGAGTTGGACAGGTGAAAATAAATCCAGAAAAAACCCAAAAAACACACCTTTGTCACATTCTTCATCCTGTTTTGGAGAACTCGGTTAATTCCTTCTATATTCATATGCATGTTTTTTTCTTTCTTACTTTGATATGATTTATTCTTGATAGAATTTTTCTTTTCTTTTTTTTTGTTTTCATGATTCTATACTAAAATATATATGCCTAGTTAATGCGCCTGATTATTTGGCGGTAAAACTCGGAATATTTTCGCGTCAAGTCATATTGCAGTGTATATAATCGAAATTTGAATCGCATATTACGCGTCCGTTAACAATGTCTTATGTTACTAAGTACTGATATAATGGTAGAATGGTATATTAACAGGTCATCCCATAAGTTCTGTCCGTATTTTGAATAAAGAAAACAAGTGACCAAATGTTACATTTAATTACAGATTCAATCAACAATGTATTTTCCCTGATTATCTATGAATTCCTTCCATCTATTAACAAGCTTACTAATTCCATTACTGTAAAATTCTTTTGGCTTTGATTCGAAGAACTCACAAATGTCAGTTTTAACCTCTTCCTGTGTTACAAAAGCTGTTTCTTCCAAATGATTCTGTAAGCTACGAAACAAACGGTAGCCTGAAGGAGCAAGATCTGGAGTATAAGGTGGATGAGGAATTTTCTCCCAACCAAATTCTTCGATCTTTTGTGACGTGATTCTTGCTGTGTTGGGTCGAGCATTGTCCTGATGAAACATCACCTCTTTTCGATTCACAAGAGCAGGTCTTTTTTCCTCAAAGCTTGGTTCAAACGCTCTAATTGCTGACAGTATATTTGAGCATTAGTTGTTGGATTAGGTGATAAGAATTCAAAGTGGATTATTCCTTGGCGATCCCACCAGATTGAAAGAAGAACCTTTTGCCCATGAAGTTCCTTTCTCGGCTGTGGCTGGGGTCCTTCCTTTTTACCAAGCCACTGTCTACGACGCTTAACATTTCAATAAAAGATCCATTTTTCGTCGCCAGTCACAAGTCTATCCAAAAAAGGTGAAACAAGTTGGCGAGAATGGAGAGAAGAGCAGATGTCAACTCGAGATTTGAGGTTGTTTTCAGACATTTCATGAGGCACCCATTTTCCAAGTTTAGGAACTTTTCCAAGTTGTTGAAGATGACGATGAACAGTTGTCTGGTTTGAACTGAGAACCACTGCCAATTCCTCAACTTATAAAGCAAGATTTTCTTTAAGGACTGCTTCAAGAAGCTTTTCAACAAACTCAACTGGACGTCCGGTTCGATCTTCATCTTCAAGGGTGAAATCTCCACCTCTGAATTTTGTAAACCATCTTCTGCAAGTTCTTTCATTCACACATTCTCCTCCATAAACTGAGTGAATGCTTCTAGCCACTTCGGCTGCTGAGTTTCCTTTCTTGAACTCATAAAGCATTATGTGACTCAAATGATTCTTGGGTACTTTCATGTTAGCAGGGTTTTAATCAAACAAAATTTAATTTTGTTGTTCTCTGAAATAAAATTTCATCAATTTAAATGCACCTAAACATAAAAATAATGTTCAGCTCCATTATAAAATACTCTTTAAATTTTGTTCATTTTAACAAAAAGTTAAAATTCCAACAGAATTTATGGGATGACCTGATACATAGAATGTGGTGATTGTGAAACCGTTATCATTACAGAAACTTGAATCAGCGAATCGAGTTCAAATACCGAGCTAGTGTATCTGGTCCACTTTTAGACAAATGGTCCTGAAAAAAAAAAAACATGAATCAGCCATGGGTGAAATCGCAGAGCAGGAAGTTTAATAGGGAAAGTGAGAAAAAACATACAAGAATTCAAAGGTGAGAACTGAAGAATAAGAAGGCTTGGAATTTCAAGTGAGGAAAATGGCAGAATACCTGAATAAGTGGCGATGGAAAACAAAAAAGCAAGTTAGCTTTCTTTTTATACAGTAAACACATTTAAATCAACTCTGAAACGATGATAGATGACAATATTACAGACACATTTTAATTGTTATTAAATATTATATAGAAAGTGTGGGTAGTGAAACGGCTATCGTCCGAGAAACTTAAATTAGCATGTCGAGTTTAAATTCATACCTAGGGTATCGTGTTCACTTTCAGACTAATAACCTTTAAAATCAGCACTATTTACATTATTCGGACTATTGTCCTTATTTTTGTCGCCATATTTATTACAACGTTTTGACCGTTGTGCGCTCCGGTCTTCTTCAGGTAGTTGGAATGTCGAACTGAACCCTTTATTTCGCTCAATGGAGTAGACTGTTCTAGTTCCACGTGCCATGTTTAATGGATGTCAGTTGTCAGTTATCTCCTGTTAATTCCCCTCTGAAAGTTCTCCATTTGGATCCTATGACTGGATATAACTAGTGCCTTTATCCTTGAGTCCCAGAAATACATACACAGATGTCCTTAAGAACACATGACACAGTGGATAAAGGCGTTGGTTATATCCAGTGACAGGACCCAAAGTGTGCGAGTTCAATACCCGGTTAAGGCTGTGGAGAACTTGGAGAGGGGAATTAACAGGAGATAACTAACAACTGACATCTATTAAACGTGGCACGTGGAACTGGAACAGTTTATCGCGGTGAGCGAAATAAAGGTTTCAGTTCGACATTCTAACTACCCGAAGAAGGCCGGGGCGTACAACGGCCGAAACATAGTACCTCGTCTCAGAAATTTAAGCGTACAACGGCCGAGCGTACAACGGCCGAGTATATAATACCTCATCTCAGAAATTTAAAATCAGCATGAATCAACCATGGACAAAATCGCAGACCACACTGGGCTTTCTACTCGTGGATGGTAACAATTCTAAGAGAAGGAAGAGTCTAAAAGCGGAACTATAGAGAATGCAACGCTAATTTTTACAAGAACTTATAGCGTCCTACTCTATATCCTTTCCCCAAACACCCCTCTTTACTCTTGCTGTCTCTCTCTCTTTCTCTCTCAATGTAACCCCTTGCGTGCTTGTGGCACTCCCGCCTTGCTTGCTGTGAAATGCTTAAAATCGCACAGATAATAAAGAAATAGAATCTGTGGAGGGCCAAAACCACTTACGTCTTAAAGAGACCAGGCATTTAAATATATAGCTTACTCGATTTGTTCAATCTCTATTTTGGCAATGGTTGTTTCATTATGACATCATTTTTTTGCCCAGGATTCATTTTTTAACGAACACAATCTTTGCAATCAATTGACAATATATGTATCTTATGTTGATATGATTGTGTTTGTTAAAAATAAACCCTGGCCAATAAACGTATTTGGTTAATGGCATAAGCATTGCTGAGATCAACAAAAAATAGGAAGACGTGGAGAAGCTTGATCTCACAAGTAGAGGCACTTAAAGAAAATGAAAATATAAACCAAAGTTTTAAGATTACAATCCAGTCATCAACATTGTCTCCTTCTTTTTCAATCGTGATGCAAGTCTCGATATAAAGGTTATATCTATTCTTTGATAATTACAAAAGATTTAAAGAACCACTCAAAGCATATCGCAATGAATGTAAAGGCTTCAGAATCACAGATCTAGTCATTAGAATAGTCCCCCCCTTTTTCAACTGTAGCACAAGTAATAAATGTTCTCTGAGAATTAAAACTGATTTGATAGCAGATAAACACATGTTAAATTAAAATAAAATCAAAAATCTCAGGATTCTTAATCTAATCATCAATATATTCGCCCCTTTTAAATGGCGATATATGACCTTTAAATGAGAGCATCGGTGTTCTTTACTTATACGATTCTTGCTTATTTTATGAGCCATGTGCGATTTTCATCTTCACGTCATCATCAATAGAGAACTGCTATCCTCTTAGTGCTTTCTTTTCTTAAAATTATTAAAGTCTTACAAGGCAGAGAAAAGATTGCTGACTGGTTTGGGCGAGTTTGCTCATCATTGTGGGAAATTTTTCTTTGCGGGCTTTTGAATAAACAAGACAATACAATAAACTGCAAGCACTACCATGGTTAACCTTGCACGGTGTTTTGCAATAGTGATTATTCTGTCAGATGCAATCTATCTGTATACTCAATCCCAACAGCAGCTTGACTGCCACTGTAGGACCTGTTTCTTTATTTCCCTATGTTTCTTCTTTGTCAAAATGTTTTACGACATTCTAAGCAATCTATGCCTATCAAATGTTAACCTGTCAGGTTTCTTGCATTCTGCTAAGAATTTCGAAATATTTTGACAACAAAGAGATAAATTATATATATATATATATATATATATATATATATATAAAATATTTGAGAATATACTAAGTTTATTCGGTATAATTCCCATTTGCAACCGTTTTTAACCGAATTAATTTTATTACTTTGAAGGAGTCTAAGTTTATTTTTATTATATTTCTTTCTACTGAATCTTGGTATCCATTGTTTATATTTGGGACAATCTTTTTCTTTCTGCTTATTTTTTGTTCTCATTCCTTTGTGAAATAACACCTGGAATCAAAATCTAATAAGCAGTACAAATATCTACCGGTAGATTTGTAGGCTTTTTATTTGAAATAAGGAAATGGTAACAAATGAAAAACAAATACAGTAACTCTCAGAAATATCGTTAGTACAATATGCTTATCCAAACATTGAACACGCGTATGTCTTTCATATTGATTTCAATTACAATGATTAAAATGAACTTTGAAATTTGCCCATTATTATTATCGGAAGACGATGCACAACTATATAGGAGGATAGGCTGAAAAGTTCATAGGCTGAATATGAAAGTGTGATGCTAGAGCTGTGAAATCTTGCATATATTCATTTCAACTCTTCTTAATAATAACCGCATTGTTCCTTTCCAGATACGAGGATGGACTTAAAAGTTCATAGCATAATTCCGACGACCAGCGAAGAGTTTTTAAGTGAAATATTGCTTCGTAGGGTATAAAAACTTTCCTGACGACAAGTAGAAGTTATTTATCTGTAACGTCAAGCACTGTTTGTTGCGAGTGTGTATCCTTCCACATGATGGATTTAAGTGGAAAAAAACTAGCATCCGGTTTGTTTTCCATTTTCCTCGTCATGGCCGAGAGAGAAGTGACGTAATCGTTCCTTATTGGTCACTTGCTATTTTAAAATCATCAGCAGCAGTTGTGCATTATTGTGTATTTTACGGAATATATATCGGTGTTTGTTATTGTGTGCTTGGTGGGCTTTTGCTTAAGGATCGTCTGACGGAACAGGTATTGTTCAAGTAAGGCCGCTTGGGCGAATAGGTATGATCTTGAAAGACTCGAAACTTGTCATAACCCCAAATCAATAACGTCATTGATGAGGCGATCCTGCGTACACGTTCGAGTGTATTGTAACAATATATATATATATATATATATAGGTAACTATACTCGTTTCGAAAACCCCTCGAATTTTTGATTTCAAATCAATCTCGAGGGAAAAAAAGGTTTTAAAAAACGAAAGAGCTAGAAACATGAAAGTCTGTCGAAAAAAATCGCACAGATACAGGTTTGAAGCCCAAAGAAAAAACCCCGATACGAGTAAACAACTAACTAACAAAAGAGCTCAATACAACCGTAGAGCAGGCCTAGAAAAACTGGGTAGGTTTGTCTGGCTCACTAGGTTTATCTATCTATCTATCTATCTATCTATCTATCTATCTATCTATCGCTTATATATGCCTTTCATTGTATGTATATGTTGTCTGATTTTTTTTTTCTTTTTATGGGTGGTGGACATCTATTTTCTCTTTCGTTCGTATTTTTGCGTTTTTATATATCTAAATATGTTTACGTGTTTGTGTATTATAATCTGATTGTGTATGTATTGTCTTTTTCATGATTTCATCAGCCGACCCATTATTTTGGAGTAACTTATCTTAAAATTTACTGCAAATTTAGAGTAAATTTTAAAATAATTTATTCCAAAATTCGCTTGAAGATGAAACAGAACTAATGTTTTTAATTTAATTTAATTAAATTTGAATTTTTTGTTTTCTGTTTTTGAAACATAGTAATACCTGTGTAGCAATGAAACCATATTTTTAAATCAGTTAATTTATAATATATATATATATATATATATATATATATATATATATATGTGAAAAGTGTACATAAATATAAATAAATATATATATGTATAATTATTTATATATTATATGCGCGGTACTTATTAGAAAGCGCTCAGTATCAGAGATAGAGCTAACATATTTGGTTGGATAGATGTGAGTTTTGACCCTGGGTTTCACACTTTAGCGATCGTCAAACAAACTCTGACGATCGCTAAAGCGTGAAACCCAGGATCACAAACTCACATCTATCCAACCAAATATATATATATATATATATATATATATATATATATATATATATATAAGAAACAGCTACTGTGATTACACTAATAAACTTTAGTCTATTTATAGTAGCTGTATTTTTATATACTATTATGGAAGCTAATTTTGACTGTTGGATTTTGGAGTGCTGACCTACGGAGTTATCGGTCTTGGTACAGGCAATGATCAAAATAGAAACACGTGTTTCATAAAGATTTGTATCTTACCAATACTGTATTAGAGTGTTATTCCCATTTACAATAGTCAACAAACACATTATCTTCACCTGCGTATTTAGCGTCCGGTAGACGCGCCTTTGTTGCATAAAAAATTTAATTCACGGTTATTTGTAAAGATCTTTAATCATCTGTCATCTAATAACACGGCATAGATTCGTATTCCGTTTGGTTCCGTCACAGACTTTAATACTTATCACTTCTTAATTTTTTTTAGTTCTTTAGTCTTTTTTTTTTGCCATTCACATCTATTATTAAAAAAATGATAATCTAAAATAAACAAAAAAAAAAAAAAAGAAACGAACCAATTTGAACGATTATATCGAATCTAAGAGAAAAAAAGAAAGAAAGAAAAACTCCAAAACAAGCTTTAGTAGGTTTTGAATAGAGTTGTACACTTTCTTTGTAGACTCAGCTGGCTATCCATTGTTATTGAAAATTTGCTAACAATGAGAAGAGCAATCGAGAAAGAGATTTTAAGAATAAACACTCATCTTGAAAAATATCCAGCTGGTAAAGATGACACATCAGCGCTTGTACAATTGGAAATATAAGATGAAAAGCCGATTAATATAAAAAAGAACAAAAACATTTTAAACATTCAAAAACAAGTGTTTCTCGTTTTATTGGATCGACGCAAATTGTAAGTTGAAGAAAAATCCTTTTCCGATAACGAATATATGTGATTAGAATTAACTGAGCATCCATTTTCCTACTTTAACAATAAAAACGATATGATCCATATTATCAAAGAAAATTCCTATCTCGTCAAAGACAATCAATTAAAGAACATCTTTTGTTACGGAAGAGGATATCCAAGGTATTAATTTTACTCCAGCAGATCCAATTCTGTTTCATGAGGCATGCGGTGTAAATAATGGAAAGAATTGTTATGAAGGTATATCAATTCTAATCGGACCGAATTGTTATGGAGATATATCATTTGTAATGTTTTCCAGGAAGAACAGATTAAGTTATAAGCTGCCATTTTATAATCAAATAATTCACCTGTTTTCTGATAGTTAAGAATGAGATGTGGGAATGTAAATTTGGAATTGGAAAACTAAATTTTCACTGGATTACAAGAACAAAGAAAGAACAACGCCGACAGCTAATTTAGTATCTTGAAAAGCAATACATATCAGTGACTATACTTTCTAGTATTAACTTTCTGGGCGGATTTAGTATCTGAAATCTTCTATAGCTGTAAGATTGGATTGAGAAGTTATTAGTCAAGAATGACCTCTCGGATTATGACAGATTAATGTAGACTTAAAAATCCCTTTGTGATAACGATTGAAACAACTTGAATACCAATGCATAGAAAGGAAAATTAGCTTGGATGATTTAACACATTTACTATTTTATTTTTCATACACACATGTGCGTACACACGGCAATGGATATACACTGATGTGCCAAAAGCGATGGAAGTGTAGTATAGGACACTTTTTAACAAACTGAAGCTTAACAAATCGATACATCATCGATTTCAAAAGTATACGTTGTAGCTCTGGAGTGTCTTTACGCTATACAGTCTTGAATGAATGATTGATTGATTTTTTGTTGTCTTTTGAAGTTTATACATAGCCAGTAAATGTTTTTGAATTGTAAGATTTTTTTGGAAATAATAACGATTTCCTGATATAAGTACTACTATTTAATCCATATATGGGGTAGAAGGGGGGTGTATAGTCATACATTTCCCAAAGAAATGAATATAACGAACCCGACTGGAATTGGAACTGGTCTCTCCGATTTCCAATTGATGGCCGTCATCCATTACACAATCCCACACATCTAGATTTACAACACCTGATTCTTCTCAAGCGGTCACCCATCTAGGTACTGATCAGGCTCGATGTTGCTTAACTAAGGTGATCGGACGAGAACCGATGTTTCAACGTGACATAATCGTAAACATGAAAAGACTTTAAATCCTATTTACTGCTCCCTGATATTTGTAAGTTCAAGATATTTGCATGCAAACAGAGATTCCGAGCACATTGGATTGGAATCACATCAAGCCAACGTGGTGGCAACATGTAGCGGTCTGAAGTTTCCAAAAGGCTCCTTAAACCTATTTTTGTCGACTACTGCCATCGATTTTGGCTTACATTGAATTTTTTAAAACATTTCACCCCCAAGCAAGGCGAAAGTGCCATTAGCACGCAAGGAGTTACAGAGAGGAGAGCAAAAATAAAGAGGGGGTGTTTGAGGAAAGGATAAAGAGAAGGACAGGGACCAAGATCAAGGAATCACAAGATGTCGATTGACATTACATTCGAATTATCTATTTCCTGTTTCGTTCGTGTTTTTGCGTTTTTCTATATCTAAATATGTTACGTGTTTTTGTAATATAATCTGATTGTGTATGTATTTTCTTTTGCAAGATTTCACACCCACCTACCCATATCATCACTTCAAATGTATCTAAGTTGTAACGAAGCTCAGAGCAACATTAGATTTTAACGTCTATTCTAACTTTTAATAAAAACAAAATAAATAACAAAACATATGTATTTTTCCTCAGTTTCTTCTTTAATAATTTTATAATATTTTAAACTTAATACAGATTAAATTTAAATTTTAAAATTGGTAATTTTTAATTTTCAAATTTATAGTTAAATTTAATATTAATTAGAATGATTTCTATTTTAGTCTAATCCTAACATGAATTATTATAACCAAGGTTCCTTGTCAATTTTTTGAATTCTCATATACTTGCTTATGTAACTAACGAGGGAGAGTTTGATTGATTTGCAACTTTTAAAACCCTTTATATTCTAATTTCAACACCATCACTTGATAAGACACCAGAAGTGTTGAACCAAAATGGCTATTTTTGTAGTGATTTTCTAACATATTTATGTTATAATTTTCGAATAAATTATATTTACTCTACTCTGAATTGAGAACTATTTTAAGAAAAGTATTTTTCGTTTATTCGAATTTATACCATATCCACCAATCCTATACTTTAAGATTATAGCTATCAGTGAAGCAAGTAAGAGGAAGGGAGTTTCACTGTCGGGAAGTGAGAGATAAGAAGCTGCTGAAGTAGAAAAGACGGATACATTTAACCGTTTCGATAGTGAAAGGTTTGGGACGAGTAGCACGCTTAAATTCATGCAGTTTGGGTACCAGTGAAAGTAGTTCGTCAAAGCAGTTATAAGGTCGCGATAAAGTGTAACCGACCTGTCCAGGTTGTGTGAATAGATGGCAGAACGGTGGGTGGAATGGATGGTAAAAAAATTGTCACAAAGACCTTCGAAGGTTGTGGAGCGATATGATCTTCCACGTCCAGAAGAGACCGGGCACAGAGAAAGATGGTCTAGTACAAAATCACAAGCGTAGGGATTTCAGTGATGAACGAACTAATTACACCGTAGAAAACCTCCTCCAGTCTATTTCCCTGTCATGTGGTGTACATTGAGTGGCTCCAGAAGAATAGTGCGATGTTAACTAAGTTTAGTTTTGTTTGGCACAAGGCCAAACAACTTGAGTGCATTTTGAGATACGAGCCTACTAAATTAACGACTACTGATTATTAACCCTATCCAAGGTAAATATCAGTGATATTTTAAAAGAAATATTACAGCCGATCTTTTGTCACCAAGTATAAAAAAGAAACAAATTAAAAGTTAAAAAAAATAAAAGATTAAAAAATAGAAAATAAAATGGAAAATAGAAAAAAAATAAAAATGAAAACAATCAAGTTTAAAAAATAATATAAAAATTTAAAATAAAGAAGCTGAAAATAAACTTATGAAGGAAACATTTATGGGACCTGAAATTAATTTATTTATATATAATTATAATGATAAAAATTAACCGTTTTAATACAGGAAATATTTGGGATGTTTTGACTAAACAATTTTTTTAACTGTCGGCTAAAATTTATAAACCATTTATAAAACCGTATTTTCAAGTAATTTGTCTTCACTTTTCTCACTAACAGGTTTTATCTTCCAAATCTTTTGTTTTTGTTAGTGTGGCATGTTAGCATTTTGATTATGTAATTACTTTCTCTTCTGTCAACATGCGTTTCCCATGTTTGTTGTTGCTGTTCGAAGTGTAAAAGCACAATATGGGCAAAACTGATGTTTCTTTTTTCCCCATCTTCAATCAATAAGAAACATGTGTGGTAAGACAACACGATTACCTCTCCTGCCTGATGATTACTATAAATAAGTCACGCCGTTTTAGCCAAAATGGCAGGACTCTTCAGTTGCGTTCAATAAAGGCACATTAAGCCAACCTGGATTCCGAGTTTTCATTGCAATATGTAAGCATCGAATTTAATATTTGTTTTAAAACTAAATAGAAATCGGATGTATATGAAAAATGCTATACAACAAAATAAAGCGATATAGCAGTTTATTGAGGATAGTTTAGAAGTTGCCCAAGACCTAGTGTATGGGGCATTCAGTGAGGATATTGAAGGGAGGCGGAACGATTATCTCTATCTATAAAAGCCAGGATGTGTGTGTGTGTGTGTGTGTGTGTGTGTGTGTGTGTGTAACGAATGCACGGCCGCAATTTTCGACAGATGTGCACCAAAATTTACATGCACATGCTCCAAGTTACGGGAAAGGCCAAAACTGACTTTGCATTTCCCAACTCCCATCGATAGTGGAAATAATGGATTTTTTCATGCTTCTACGGCAGTTTTCATGTAGTTTGTGGCCATTTTCTACTGGCCAGAGTGAGAGCCAGTAGCTAACTGCCACGAATAGGCAGGAAGATTCTATTGGCCAGCGTGAGAGCCAACAGCTGACTGACACGAATGTTAACTAGCATGCTAGCATGCAAAAAAAATCGATAGCTGCATTCGTCACAAGTGGTAAAAATTTAAATCTGCATTGCACTTCACTCCAATTGGCTCATTCGCTTGCTTAAACTCAACGTTGATTCTGATTCCGCAGAACTGGGTTGGATGTGAAAAAGTATTTGTTGTTAACATTCTTTTTCCATTCGGTTTATCCAGTTACGAATCCTTTTTTAAAGCTGATCGTTTTGTGTTCATTTTGTTTAGTTCTTTTTTCGTAACAGATTTAATGTTTAGTATAGAGCTTAGAAAAAATTCACAGTTTGAGATAGACAAGAAGTAAGGCATGTAGCAACATCAGCACGTCAAAGGTCACTCCTTTAAAGGCAAGGAAGGGCAAAAATATTTTAATTTAAGTGATAGCGATTGCTGTATGAGTAATACGATTTTTGAATCAAGCACGGGCAACGCCAGGCCATGCTGCTAGTTAATAATAATAATAATAATAATAATAATAATAATAATAAGGGGTGTTTCATTAAGAAAGATCAAAGTCAGCAGTAAATAAATAAGTGTTACTGGTGAAAATTTATTTATTTCTCTATTGGATCATGTTATGTAAGTCATGGCAATTTTGTGTGAAAAATAATATCGCCCAAATGTGTGACAAGGCTTCGGCGGCACACTTCCTTCGATGATCAACATTTTTGATGACGTCTCTGCATAGTGATTCCTTGATCTCACCAATATACCTTATTATCTCATCCTCCAGCTGTTGAATTGTTGTTGGCTTAGACCTTAATTTTGAAATGACTCCAAAGGAAGAAATCTCAAAACGGACGATCTTGGTGGTCAATTGACTTCACTATTTCGAGATATGATGCGACCTGGGAACGTCTCATTCAAATTCTTTTTGAAAGTCCATTTTCGTAATAGGCTTCGATAAATTTTCCATAGTTGAAATTGCCAAAGACACAAGTTGTTAAATCTGGAAAACAAAAGAAAAAAATATAAATGTGTTTAAAATTCAGTAATCTATATATATAAATATTAACTATATCAAATTAATTTTTATTTAAAATTTTATTTTCGTAACGGAAATTTTACATAACCGAAAAAATTAAGATTAGATTATTACACATAACAATTTACTTAAAAAGTAACAATATTTAAAAAATATTTAATGTTTTTTATGTCACATATTTTAAACTAAATAAGATATCTAGTAATAATGTTTCAGCTGAACGGCGTAATCGAGCCCGCACTGGTGTTTTCACATCTGCCAACGACCCGGTTCCAATTGCACTCTCGAAACTTTAACACGTTGTTTGATTGTTATGCTTTAAATGGTTGTAATTGCCAAAGACTTAAGTTGTTAAATTTCAAAGAAAAAGAAAAAAAAATCATTAGACGTTTAAACTTAATTCACATTTAAAATCGGTCCAAGAACACCCCTTAATAATAATAATAATAATAATAATAATAATAATAATAACAATATTAATAATAATAATAATGTCAGTATCTCTCGGCGTAGAGTAATAGTTCCTGATTCAATCCCGAATATCATTATTACAGAGAAAAAGAGTCGGGGGATTACTGAGTCTGCCATATATACAGCCATGTGTGGGCACCTCGGAGTGGTGTAATGGTAAGCAAGCTTGTCATGTTAGAACAATTACGACTGATTCGTGAGTTCGATCCTCACTGGGTGACCCATACTTTTAGCCATATGCCACATCTGAGCTACGCTTGGAAAATCACTATATGGCTATGTGCAAAAACTAATCACTGCATAATAATTTTCCTTGTTTAGTGTGCTTATCTAGTTGACTAAGTGGGAAAAAAAAGTTCCTGTGATACGCGTTTTGGCCTTTAGGATTACACCTGAATAAATTTATGTTGGTGTGACTACACATGCGCACAAACGAGGCATGCTTGGAATTTAAATTACATTTTTTTTTTCATTTAATCCAGTCGATTTCATTCAGATTTTTTTATTTGTTGTTTTTATCACTTTTGTATTTAGATCCCATACTGTGATAATAGCAGATCTGCCATGAAGAGGGAAATATTGCAAGAACCAGGTCGCAAATTCACATAGGACATAACGCGTCACACGAATGTTTTTTTTTCCGCTTTGACATACATTTCCCCCACCAAATATTGTTCTTGATATATAAACTTATATATACTATTTACATTATTCAGACTATTGTCCTCATAGTGTCACCATATTTATTACAACGTTTCGGCCGTTGTACGCTCCGGCTGGAACGTCGTAATAAATATGGCGACAAACATGAGATCAGTAGGCCGAATAATGTACATAATACTTCATCTCAGAAATATAGACAGAAACATATATATACTGTTATCTCATTATCTAGTTAAGCATTACTGTCGATTATTAAGCTCGATACTCACTAGGCGCCCATACGTATGATCTGTTGCCCCAATTGTATTAAACTTAATATTCTTCGACCGTAGGTCATATCCCATTCGAGTGGACGGACGAATCGAATATGATGAGCAGAAAATAGAAGGTAAACACACAAGCGGAAATTGGTAACTAACAAAACAGTAGACGTTAAAATTTTTGTAACCATTCAATTAAGCAAGACAACGAAGTCGCTAAGACGCAAAGGGGTTTACTGAGTGTTAGTGAATATGAGAAAAATACTATGAAGGAGAGAGAACAATAAAAGAGCAAGAATTAAGAAGACAGAAGATAACGATCGGCATTGCATTTAAATTTTTGAAGATCACACCGAATGCAATCTAATATCTAACCGGAAATAATTTTTTATGGTGCAACTAAATAATTAATGTAATTCCTGTTTAAGTCACAACAAAATCAACCTTTTGGATACACGGTAAATGCTATCAGCTTTTTCAAATTAGATTTAGTGAAAAACAGTATAAATCCCCATGTTCTTGTGCCCGAGCTTGAACAGTACAACATGATGTAGTAAAAACGAATTCCCTGTCAGGTTAATGAAGCTGCCAATCCCCATCTCGTCGATGTCAATAACGCTCCGCTGTCTCCGATTTACTTGATTATCATCTCATATCTTGTTGAGATATTTAAAGTGGTGAATAGCAGTCTTGTAATGACAGTTCTTTGTATTGAGTATTGTGGAGATAATCAGGACATAATTAGCCTTAATAAATATTACGATTTACTCATCTATTCTTATTTTCTCAATTGTAATATACAACATAATATATTTATGTCCAATAAATCACTTAGAAAATGCCCCAGCAGTTATTTAAGAATACTAAAAGCATTATTTATAAAGCAAATTTGGATTAGAGAAAGATATTGGGAATAATTAACTATGCACACAATGCAAAACTCTGTTATAGTTGCCGGGTGGTTAGAGTGTCAGCACTGCGACAGGTAGACCCTGGTCCGGATCTCCTCGGAGTCTGGTTGTCAAAAGGGGTATCTTATTGGCGGACAACTACAGCATTCGGTTCGTTTGGGAAGGGTGTGAAAATTGGCTAAGAGGAAACTGTTTGGGAAGGGTGTGAAAATTGGCTAAGAGGAAACTGCTCGGAAGCAGTGAATGGCTTTGCTTGCATGAAGTTTCAAGTCATGGTGAGCGAGGATTCAAGTGCATTGGCCTTGTCCAAGCTCCTGATACCACCAAATTAAGCTCTCTTTCTTTCTTTCTTTCTTTCTTTCTTTCTTTCTTTCTTTCTTTCTTTTTCTATCTTTCTTTCTTTTTCTTTCTTTCTTTCTTTCTTTCTTTCTTTCTTTCTTTCTTTCTTTCAAAGCCAAGTCTGCATAGTTACAGTATAAACCGGAGTTTGGCTGAGTGGGTGTTGAAGAAATAGTAATGTGTGTCGGAAAGAGATAACATATATATATATATATATATATATATATATATATATATATATATATATATATATAAATAGAGAGAGAGAGAGAGAGAGAGAGAGAGAGAGAGAGATAATATCAAATCCGTAAATAGAAAAGGATAATCAAAGTAGGCCTGTTTAATATAAAATATTAAAAATATAGATCTATAAAGAGAGCTCAATGTATAATACAAAGATCAATATGATATATATCAAGGAAAAACTTCAAGGCATCATCGAAAACACAATTATAATTTATAATTTATTTAAACGGGTAAGTTTTTACTACACGTCTCATCAGACCGAAATTACAAATGGTCTAACTTTACAAAATGGTTTAAATTTAAATTTATCACGAATATTTCTAAAATATCAAGATAACAGGAAGTCTAAATGCTTGACCTAGAACATCTATTTTCTGTGGATTTATAAAGACATGTGTGAGGAGGGGGAATTAGTTTTCAATCCGATTTTCATGTGTGATGGTTAGGAGAACATAGTAACAGCTATAGAAATACACTAACATAAAGACATACACACGCGCGCGCGCACACACACACACATATATATATATATGGCCATACACATATACATATACACATATATATATATATATATATATATAAAAGGGAGAATAAAGATAGAAAATAATGAAATGAATGAATATATAATACTCTCTATATATATATATATATACATACATACATACACGCATGCATACATACACATATACATATATATATATATATACATATATAAAAGGGGAAAGTGACAATAATATACGACAAAAAAGAACCCAAAACCTCTTAAATTCAATATCTAATTGATTTTCATATTTATAGACTCCAACACACAAACACACATCCATAAACACATACACACACATAAATGCATATATATATATATATATATATATATATATATGGATAGATAGATTGACACTAGTATATATATGCACCCAAATACACAATACATACTTTTAATAGTTAATGCAAAATAATTGAATGCCTGCAAATAAAATAAGATAAAAAAGTTCTATTTATAAGAAAATTTAAACTTATTATTATGATGACATTTAAATATAATCTCGTTTCTTTAGCTTAATAGCTGGTTAGTATATTAAAGGTAATTATACTAATTTTTTTCTTCCAAGCATAAGTTATATCTATTTCTGAAGCTGTTGGGGGTTTGAGATTTACCTATAATGTTCCATTCAATCTGTGGGGAGAAGTTTCTATCCTTTAATTCTCAGTAATATTTAGGAATAGCTGTTTGATGTTTTAGCCCAAGTAAGGCAGGGGTGCCACTAGCACGCAAGGGGTTACAGAGGATTGAGAGCAATATATATATATATATATATATATATATATATATATATATATATA
>CAHIKZ030001136.1:2732500-2738296 GCA_903632075.3 Acanthosepion pharaonis
CATTGTGACAACCAAGAAAAAAAAATGAAAATGCAAAACAAAAACAAAATGGAACTTCAATGTGAAAAAGCAAGACATTTTTGAAATGAAAGAAAGAAAAAAAAAATGATTTTCGATGTGAAAAAGCAAGAGATGTTTTTTAAAATGAAAAGCTAACAGAATTTTCATTGCGAAATAGCAAGAACTATTTTCAAAGAAAAAAAATCAAGGATTTAATGGAGAAAATGCAAGAAATACTTTTAAAGTGAAACAACGAGAATCATTTTCTTTGGGAAAAAAAATCAAATAAGGTATTTTTTATGGAAACGAAATAAACATTTTATGTTTGTGTTTTTTTTTTTAGATTGATATTGTTTTGTGAGATATTGTGATGCAAAAAGAAATCGAATTCTTTCTTTCTGCAATCTGATAATGAAACACATATCCAGGATTGTTTCCAGCAAAGCAACGTTTTCAACAAAGCGTCACCTCACTTTCTTAAACAAAAAAGAAAAGCTAGTCTTGGTAAATATATAAGAAAAGAAATGAATTCGGGTGTCCAGCGCTAATTTTCTCTCGCTTTCCATAACACATGCACCAATCCCTTAATGACACGCAAAACAATGAAAAACAAAAAAAAAAAAAAAAACAAGATTAATCTCGACTCACGTAAACGAAATAAATTAAAGAATAATGACATCGAACAATAATTTTATTTTTAAATTTAAAAAAAATAATGTATCTTAACTTGGTGAAAAGTGCTTTTATTGCTGACACCTGCATCTTGATGTGTGTGTGTGTGTGTGTGTGTGTGTGTGTGTGTGTGTGTGTGTGTGTGTGTGTGTGTGTGTGTGTGTGTGTGTGTGTGTGTGTGTGTCTGTCTTTGGTCGTGTATTGCATGCAAGGACATATATCCTCAAAAATTGAATATAAAATAAAAGAATTATGATATCATAAATATTTTATTTCATAATTTTTTTATATTTTCGTCTTCTTTTTAGTTCATATTTTTCCTTTTCTGGGAGAATTGCTAAACTGGATGCCATATTGCAAGATACCGGATTATCTTGAAGATTTAAGGAATTTTTTCCAAAATAATGCACGCTCATCTATCTATTTAACTATTAATATGTTTATATCTCACTCTTTCCAGATCAATCTACGTAACTCGCTATTTTCAAATCTATCTATCTATATCACTCATTTTAGATCTATCTATCTATCTATCTATCTATCTATCTATCTATCGCTCACACTTTTCTAATGTATCTATCTAACGTTCACTCTTTTCTAATCTATCTATCTATCTATCTATCTATCTATCTATCTATCTATCTATCTATCTATCTACTCTTTTCTAATGTATCTATCTATCTAACGCTCACTCTTTTCTAATCTATCTATCTATCTATCTATCTATCTATCTATCTATCTATCTATCTATCTATCGCTCACTCTTTTCTAATGTATCTATCTAACGTTCACTTTTCTAATCTATCTATCTATCTATCTATCTATCTATCTATCTATCTATCACTCTTTTCTAATGTATCTATCTATCTAACGCTCACTCTTTTCTAATCTATCTATCTATCTATCTATCTATCTATCTATCTATCTATCTATCAATCACTCTTTTCTAATGTATCTATCTATCTAACGCTCACTCTTTTCTAATCTATCTATCTATCTATCTATCTATCTATCTATCTATCTATCTATCTATCTATCTATCGCTCACTATTTTCTAATCTGTCTATCTATCGCTCACTCTTTTCTAATCTATCTATCTATCTATCTATCTATCTATCTATCTATCTATCTATCTATCTATCTCACTCTTTTCAAATATATCTATATGTCATTCTTTACACATCCATTCAGATCTACCAATCTATCTGTTCTCAACAGCGCGGTGAAAATCCTCTCGATGAAACCCACTTCTCGAAATCTGTCTAAATAAGATATTTTATATAATGTTGATAATAGGGCATAAATTTATGGTTGATCTGAAAACTCTCTCTCTCTCTCTCATCTAACAGTCTTTATAATTATTTCTCTGCTAAAATACTGTTGGGCTACTTACCCACGTATTCTTTTACACACACACACACACACACACACACACACACACACACACACACACACACACACACACACACATATATATATATATATATATAGATATAGATATAGTATAGGTAATAAATCAGTTGGTATGTAGTCCAAGTGGATCCTAGAAATATCAAATATTAAAATTGATTTAAAAAAAGAGCTCAATGTGTTTATTATTTTGTTGTGTATATATATATATATATATATATATATATATATATATATATATATATATATATCCGATGAGTATCACCACCGGAATAAGGACTACCTGCGCTATATTGAGTCTACACGCTTTTATTACTATATATATATATATATATATATATATACTATTTACATTATTCATATTATTGTCCTCATCTTTGGCACCATATTTGTTGCAACGTTTCGGCCGTTGTACACTCCGGCCTTCTTCAGGTGGTTGGAATGTCGAACTGAACCCTTTATATCGCTCACTGGGGTAGACTTCTAGTTCCACTTGCCATGTTTAATGGATGTCACTTATCTCTTTGTTACCCACTGAAAGTTATCCACTGCCTTGCGGGTATTGAACTTACATATCGACATTCCAACTACCTGAAGAAGGCCGGAGCGTACAACGGCCGAAACGTTGTAATAAATATGGTGACAAAGATGAGGACAATAGTCCGAATAATGTAAATAGTGTACATAATACCTCATCTCAGATATATCTATCTATCTATCTATCTATCTATCTATCTATCTATCTATATATATATATATATATATATATATATATATATGAGTCACGGTGGAGTAATGGATAGCGGCTTGGATTGAGAAATCGCAGTTCTAATTCCAGTCGAATCCATTACATTAACTTACGTGTTAATACCCTTGGGATAGATATGAATCCTCTTCCTCTCCCTCCAGCTATGGGTAAAATAGCAGGACAGACTGGGTTCTATAGCCTTGGATGGCAACTGGTCTAGGAGAAGGACAACTCTGAATTCAAAACCTGCGGAGGGTCGTTTGGGGACCTTGTAGCACTCGGAGCACCAGGTCTCTGTATTCGGCCCTTCAAAAAGTGTGGATGGTCCTGCACGAGGCCTTCACCACTATAATCAAATCTCATGTGCCGGTGTCGGGCTGTCGGTTTCCTGGAAACTGATCTGCTTGACCCTCATACGTCGAATCTCGACGAGAAAGTCGACTATATATATATATATATATATATATATATATATATATATATATATATATATATGCGCCGTATCCCTCGAAGAGATGGGAAATCATCGCTTTCCACGACCCATTATCCTCTGCAGTTCTTTGGAAGTTTTTCCTTCTCCTCCTACTTCATTCTGCCATCCAGTAACAGCAACTCATTTGGTAAATCACACGCTGTTTTCTTCTGTCCGTTTAACCATCAATGTATCCTGTGAGTGTTAGATTCTTCAAACCCTCTTTCCTCAGTCCCATTAGTTTTCAATTGTATCTTTCTGATTCTAAATACAAGCATCTTTTTTCTTTTTTTTCTTTTTCTTTAAAATTCCCGTTTTCTCATCAACCTTCTGCAGAAGTACATTTTTGTTGCCTCTTGTCTCTTCTTCATCTGTGAGGATATTGTCCATTATTCACTAACATATATTAGAACTGATATTACATCACAATCCAGTTCTACTTTCGTTGTTTGTAACGAAATTTTCCTGAGTCTTATTACTTTGCTTAGCTTTTGGAAGGCATCTTTCGCTATTCCAATGAATCTTCGGATTTTGGTGTCACATTTGTCGTCTTCTGTTAAAACTTTTCCCAGATATTTATATCTTCGTGCTTGTTTAATATTAGTGTCTCCAGTTCGTAGTTAGAATCTTGGACTTTTTACCTCTGGCTAACAATTATACATTCTGTCGTTTTACAAATTATGGTTAGTTCTTTCTTAGGTGACCATATTTCCCGGCATTTCATTCATTCTATGTCATAACAAAGCAAGCAGACATCATTCTTTATTTTCAATGGATAACAAGTGGCTTTACGTTACTATCGCAAATAACTATTCAAAATATTTGAAATAAAAATTGTATAAGAATAATTGAAACGTTTTATACGTATTACATTTCTCCTCCACAAAAGCCTAGGTCTGAAATTTTGGAGCGTGGAGCCATTTTGTCTGGAGATTTTGGGACTGGAAGCATTCCAATATTTTACATTAGTAAATCCGATAGGAAACACTTGGAAATATCACTTTTACATTGAATGTGTTATGATTCTTTTTCAAATGTCTTGGCAAGTATAGAAATTTGTAGAATAATGAATGATTTCTTAACGGAAATAATTACTCATTTCCATTATGCGCCAAGTCCTATAATAAGACGATCATGGCTCTCCACAGCTTCTATGAGCTAATTAAAATTTTACTATTTACTATCCCTCTTTGTTCATGTTCTGTCATCCATTGACACTCGTGATGATAACCGCTTTCTCCATGATTCTCAATGTGTCATGCGAGTATTTTATTCTCTAAGTCACCTTTCTTCAAAACATGACCTAGAAAGTTCATCTTTCTCTTTTTTTATTGTATTATTATTGTTCTTTTTTTTCTGAAGAGTTCTTCTTCGTTCAGATATTATATTATTTTCTTTTTATTCTTAGAAATTGTCAATAGGTGCAAATCTCTGTTACCTGAGGCGACATCATCGTTGAAGAGATTGTCTGGAATTGTTATAATTTTCATTCTGAACTGATATCCATTACACCATAATGCACATAACAGTTCTCTTGTGTTTTATTTCCTTCCAATGATATTTTCATTTCTCGTAATACTTTGCATATTTTCCGGAAGGTACATTTCACTATACCAATGCTCCTTCGGATGTTTATCTTTCATCTTTGGCTACATTCCGATAAGTCGATTTCTGTACACCTTCATTTTGTCGTTTCTCATATGTAGCTTAAGAATTGGTCAGTCCTTTTTATTACCAATCAGACATTCAGTCTTTGTGCCGTTAACACTTCTTTATTCTTAATTTCAGTCTCCGTTTCCGAGGTTATTTTACTGTTATGTTTATGCAAACAAATGAAGCAAAGTGATTGTTCCTGATGGCCACTTTCGCTACGAGAGGAAAAGGGAAACTGAAAAAAGCAAAATTGCTGGTTTCTGGTATTGGAAGAAAAGGAAAAAAAATATTCCTTTTCAAACGATGTGTAAAAGGAAAAAAAACGGATTACTGAAAAAAATATTCCGAACAGGAGAAAGGAGGGATAAAACTGTATTCCTTTTCAAACGACTGGAAAATGTAAAACTGGAAAAGCAAAATGTCTGCCTTCTGGTATTAAAAGAAAGGAAAAATATTCCGATGCAACCAAGAACCGAATTGTAAACAGGAGAAAAGGGATAAAACTGTATTCCTTTTCAAACGACTTTTCAAAAACTGGTATTAAAAAGAAAAGGAAAAAAATACGATGGAACTGAATTGTAAACAGGAGAAAAGGATAAAACTGTATTCCTTTTCAAAACTGGAGAAAATGTAAAACTGGAAAAGCAAAATGTCTGCCTTCTGGTATTAAAAGAAAAGGAAAAAAATATTCCGATGCAACCAAGAACCGAATTGTAAACAGGAGAAAGGGATAAAACTGTATTCCTTTTCAAACGACTGGAGAAAATGTAAAACTGAAAAGCAAAATGTCTGCCTTCTGGTATTAAAAGAAAAGGAAAAAAATATTCCGATGCAACCAAGA
>CAHIKZ030001137.1:0-85000 GCA_903632075.3 Acanthosepion pharaonis
ATATAATACTCTTTTACTAATTTCAGCTCTTGACAAAAATAATATTTGCCAAGAAGGAGGGCTTAAATAGAAAAGGGCTCAATACAATTTTAAAAAAAACGAATATATGGATGGCAATGTAAGGCATAAAATATTTGAAACCATCATTTTCGACAAGAGCGGTATCAGCAGCCTATTTTTAATAATGCCTAATAATACCGCTCTGGTAGAAACCTTGTAACGGTCAGTGTTTCAAATATATTATATATCATACATACATACATACATGTGTGTGTGTGTGTGTATATATATATATATATATATATATATATAGAGAGAGAGAGAGATAGTACTAGATTGGTAAAGCGAGGTCTCATCATTTTACAATTGAAATGTTTAGATGTAACCGGAACTTCTATGCTAATAGTTTCTTTTATTGCACTTCTCTCTTGTACAGCTCAGTTCTGGTTTATAGCTTCCGAGTCAACTTTGATCTTAAAAATTAAATGCAATGTCACTTGTTATATTCTTAATTTCAGTTCTTTTATTGTTTTCTCTCCTAATAGTGTTTTTCTCATATCCTTTAACACCCACCTCCATTGCGTCTTTCTTGCGTTCCTTGTGGTGAAACGATTATATATATATATATATATATATATATATATATAGTAGCGGCCATAATATAAGGAACGGAAACAACAAAGACATAAATATGTGTATTACTTAAAAAGTAATACATGATTAGCAATGAATTTTTTACCGAATAAAGATTAGGGTGTAATGCATAAATATTATACAAAGTTACAAACATTTACATAATAGTTTGTTGTTGTTTTTTTAAATAAAGATTAAATGGAACAAAAGAAATAAGCTACTGGACAAAAGTTAAGGAAAAAATACACAATACAATACAACCCTATCAAAAAGAGCCAAAAACAAAACAAATATCACTGCCAAAATCAAATGTGACATTATAAAAGAGTAGCCCCATACAGTATTAACAGTAAAAATTTAACATTTTAGAGGGAAAATTAACATTATATTATAAGTTTTAAAACCAAAATAAAATAAGAAAAGTGAAATAATAGATAAATGTAGGTATATAAATAATTTTTACTTTGCCATCTGAGCAATGACTAAAATAAATAAATAAATATAAATAAAAATATATAATATAAACTTTAAATAAATGAACTAAAATATAACGCCTTCATACTCTGGCCACACCAGAAAAATGTCCAGGTTCTACTGAACTCAATAAGATCTTCGATACAGTTCACAATGGAGAAAAAAGTAACACACTCCCATTCTTGGATGTTTTAATATCTCAAACAGAGCATGGATTCAAGACATCCGTATACCGCAAACCGACATTCACCGGACAGTACCTCAATTTCAACTCCCATCATCCATACAGCGTAAAGAAAGGGATTGTCCGCTGCTTACAACATCGAGCAAAAGTCATAAGTGGCGACCCAGAGATATTAGATAAAGAATTGGTCAATATAACTAGTACCCTACAACGTAACAACTACTCTGGGTACATGGCAGCAGTCCCAATAAACTGGGATAAGCGAGTACAAGAGGAGGACAACAATACTTAGAAAACAGTCTGTCTGTCTTATGTGAAGGGGTTATCAGAGAAAATACAAAGGATTTACGGTCCATATAACATCAGGACAACCTTCAAAAGCTGGACGACACTTCTCCCGTGTAAGACCCCCCATAGAGGAGAACATGAGTAAAGACTGTGTGTACGACATCCCAAGGGAAGACAGGCTGCCTCCTTAAGATAAGGCTTAAAGAAGACTAGAAAGCTGTAACATGAGTGGAAGTGTAAAAATCAGGCATGGCTGACCACATATGGAGAGAAAAGGGAGATCACCGCCCTCTGTGGGATCAAGTTGAAATCATAGACAAAGAACATCATTGGAAAATTCGTAAACTTAAGGATTCAGCACATATACTAGGCCACAAAAATCTCCTGAGCCGACCAAGCATAGAAATGAATACAATATGGGAACCAGTAATAAAGAGCGCCAGAGAAAAGCAATGATAACAACGAAAATTACAATATGAGCTCTGGTAAAAACATGGAATGAGCAAAAATTGCAATATGAGCGCTGGTAAAAATTTGATGGTGGAACTCTTAAGTTTATAAGTTCCAGAAATTTATACACAGATGTCCTTAAGGACACATGGCACATGGCACAGTGGATAAAGGCGTTGGTTAGATCCAGTGACAGGCCCCAAAGAGTTGTGAGTTCAACCTGGTTAAGGCGAAAGAGAACTTGAAGAGGCGAATTAACAGGAGATAACTGATAACTGACATCCAATAGTCATGGCACGTGTAACTAGAACAGTCTACCCCAGCGAGGTAGTTCAGTTCGACATTCCAACCACCTGAAGAAGGCCGGAGCGTACAACCGCCGAAATGTTGTGATAAATATGGCAACAAAGGTGAAGAAAATAGTCCGAATAATGTAAATAATGTACATAATACCTCATACATTATGAAATGGACAAAGTCCGACAATTATTTTAAAACATTTTATGTTTATAGTAGATTCTTTTATAGATACAAATATTGAAATAAATGCTCTATTTATAATTCAGCTCGATCGGTTAAGAGCACGTCAGGCTAAATGACGGTTTTGTATAGGATACAGGTTCGAATCCTGTCGAAGAACGAATATTTTCTATGAAAATTTCTCGGACATTCAGGCCGGTAAATGTTGTTTAATACTGTTTATTATAAACAGAGCATTTACTTAAATTATTGTATCTATAAAAAGAATGTATAAACATAAAGATGTCTTAAAAATAATGCCGCATCTCAGAAATATATTCGTTTTAATAAACGAATAAATATTAAATATATATGCACGTGTTTATATGTGCATTTGGACACACACACACGCATAAACAAAAACCCCAAAATTGAAAAAAACCTAACAGCGATAATTAATAACTAAATATATAACACCAATATAAAATACACAACTAACCATATAATAATAATAATAATAATAATAATAAAATGAAGGATTAAAATAAACTGTATAGGATAACATGATACAAGCATGCACTTATTTTAATTATATATACACTATTTAACAATTAATGTGTGTGCGGTCCATGCGCGCGGAAGTATGTACCATATACATACATACATACATATATATATATATATATATATATATATATATATAATATTTAAAAACAAATCACCATTTACCATTTAAGCACTAATTTATTAAAACATACGTATACCTGTATACGTGTGTGAATAGTTGTGCACAGACATGTGACCTTTAAATTCAAAACAATAATAATTACATTTAAATATAAATCTACCCCATTACAGTTAATATTTATGATACCACCAAACTAAATTAAAAAAACGAAATAATAGCCCAGTGAATATATATAAATATATGTATGTGTGTATATATATATATATATATATATATATATATATATATATATATATATATGACAATGTATGTGCATGTGTATATATATATATATATATATATATATATATATATATATGTATGTGTATATATTTATAAGTATTTACCATTTATGGTTTAATATCATTAGTAATATATGTGTGTGGTGTGTGTGTGTGTGTGTGTGTGCGCGCTCACGCATGTGTGTATGCGTACGCGTGTGTGTGTGTATAAAAAATATTTTTCATGTAAACATCAATTATTAATGTAAAAAACGTATAATACAACTTAAAAAAAATAAAAAAATAAAAACAGAAGGCCCAAAGTAAAAAAAAATAAATAAAATAAAAATCGGTTACATCTCTAGTGACGGAAGAAACCCAGACAAAATCACCAACAATCAGAAAAAAGAACGAAAAGAAAAAAAAAAAGAAAGACGACTAAATTGCTTAAAAACATCTGAGCCTTGCTTCATGCTTAAAATATGCTTAATCTTTTGTTAATAAAACGAAAGCTGTCAAACTTAATTAGTGAACTTGAAAAATCTGACTGATTTTTTTCAAAAATTAATATTTTTTTGTCATACTTATAAGTTCCATTTGTTAAGACAATTTAAAATCTTTTCCGTCATCAATTGTTAAAATACAAGTTAAAATCATTTATTAAGAGAAATATAGAAGTCTCTGAATATTTTAATTACTTCAGGCTTAACAGTCTCTGTAAATCCCAAACTTGTCCTTGGGGATGGTTCTCTTGCCAATACAATTCAGATGCACACACTGAAGGCAACAGTCACAGACTACACGTTGTTCAAGTCCTGCCTACACAGCTCACACAATTACTGCGCTGACGATCTCAAATATAAAAAATATATAATATACACTATTCATATTTGCCGACAAAAAAAAAAAAAACCTTGGTGTCTATTTTACCGGTATTGGTAAAATAATCTATTGATTCGATAAACAAAAAAAGGATACCGACATTCAGAGAATTTTAAAACTATTACTTGGTTACTTACAATTATTGGTACGTGACATAAACAATAGTCAATGCATTAAATTAGTCGTAAATAATCATCAGCGTCTTTTTATAGTCATCTGTTAATTATATTATTGCCAACGAAGTTTGATTTTACATTTATATAAGTATCGAAGCAATCTAAATAATGCGGTTAATCGAAATAAGTGCTGCGAATTTTGTTGCAATAAAAATTCATAGAGCGAAGTTAATAATGCAAGGGAGAATACTCTTGCCACACTAAATCTGAATCGAGTAATTGCGGTAATTTGATGTTTTTACTCAGATGACTTTTCCGTTCCAAGGGTAAATTGTGCTGATAATGTGGATTGGAAGATTGTGTTCCGCCAAACTCTTTTTTAACACTGACCTGCACGTTTGTCCCAGAGATCAATGTTTGAATTTACGTCTTTTATGTAGACTCCTGCCTTGTCTTCAACTATCTTAATGACAAAAATGCCCACAGCATAGTTATTGAGTCAACTTCTTTTGATGTGCCGTGTCCCTTCAGGACGTAGGCGATCATGGCTCTCCCCTTCCCCCAATTCCTTGTAGCTCTCAATAAGTTACTGTATTCATAATATTTTCTTCTTTATTTATATGTCTACGCTTAGCTTAGCTTAGCTTAAGGTTGTAGAAATGGGGCGCATGTGAAAATTGTACTTGCTGCATGATCTGTCAAAAGTGAGGTTCTTTACTTGCTAGGAGCGGAGTTAGGTGAAATTTCCGGCGAGACACGGAAAACGCTGAGTAACTTGTCAGATAAACAGATTGAACAAGGTTAAACTTCTGTAAGATGATTTTTAACAGTAAATGAACAATTTTTAATGGCGTGCATAGCTGAATACCTTCTCTCACTCTCTCTCGCCATCTCTCTCTCTCTCTCTCTCTCTCTCTCTCTCTCTCTCTAGCTTACTTTGTACCAGGTCACTTCAAAATTTGGTTAACAATGGTTCTCCACAGTTTCCTGTATTTTGTTTCTCTCAGTAATTCTTGTTCTTTTACAATTCGACTTTATCTTTATTCCACTATCCATTTGCAAAATCTTGTAAAGTAGGTTACCCACAGCTTTCTTTAGCTTACCTTTCTTTCAATTTGTTTTTCTTTTTTGTTGTTTTTAATATCATGTCCATTCACAGGTCCCTTTCCTTTATTATTTGTGAATGACCATGATTTCGTGAAAAAGATAGCGGAGTGATTTCTTGTTGCTTTCTCCATGGTTTGAAATTCAGGGTTTTTCTTTCTATTTTTTTTTTCGAAGAGTTTCCACTCAAAGCTAAAGATCCCAAACCTGCTATTTAACCCATAGCTATGAAGGAAGATACAGATTCATGCCTTTTCGAAGAGCACTAATGCAAAAGTGAATGCAACAGATTAATCCGGAATTTGAACCCAACTCGAATATTCAACTTTCTGCACTAATATACGAAACACTAACCACTTAGAAGTCAAGTGTTTTTTATTCATACATTTTCAATTTAGTTAATAATGCCATTGAAAGAAAGAAAGAAAGAAAGAAAGAAAGAAAGGGAATGTAAAAATAAGAAAAGGGGAAAACTGTAAAGAAAACTAAATGTATTCTCAAGAATAGAAATTATATTGAAAAATAAATATATGCGTCACCTTACGTATTTAATATTAATATAGTGTTGAATCAATAAATTCAGAGCCTGAAATGTAGTTTTATGAGCTTGTGGGTTATCCCACTTGTCTTTCCTTATCAAAAACCGTCGCTAGGGATGCTCCTTAAGCCTATAAATACGAAATGATATTCTCACTGATTCTCCTTCCTCTTTTAACCTAAGATGCAGTCGCACGTGGGGGAAAAGGGTTCCCCACTGGGACACGTTCATATTCAATGTCTTACTTTTCTCTTGTGACTTTTTTGTACTCATTTCACTACACAAAGTTATTAATAGACACAAACACTCATTCTCTAATATAAACGCTTTTTACGAAACTAATATTTAAATGTATTTTCGTTTATTGTTATTGTAATAATTTTTTGTTAATACATTCATTGTCGTTTGTTTTATATTGTCTTGTGTTATTCATTTATTACTCAGACTCACATTCGAGATACAATAATTGTTTTGGGAAAACTATACCAGGAAACACGTGCTTCCTGCATAAACACAACAATCATTTCCACAAGCTAAACCTTGATCTGAAATGGCCATTGTACTATGTTCAATCAATGCTACTAATGAAAAACAAGGCATTGATCAGGACGAAGAGTAAGGAAGGTTATGTTGGAAAATAAATATTTATATAAAAGAAATGCTTTTTAGTTACGAACTTACTCATGTATCTGCCTAAAAATATTAACAATGAAAATACTTTCTCCGAATTAACACAATTTCAGACGATTTGCTACTACTAATACTACCATCACCATGACGACCAGAGAAGCAACATGGTTTAAAGAATTGGAGGAGTGGGGGGGGTAATAATATAACTTAATATTTGTTCCATACCGAATATTAAATGTCTGTGGTTAAAAATGGCATCTGTATAAAACAAGTTCCCTTGACCTAAGATCGGAGTTCATGACTCGCTTTATTACAACTTCACACAGCTTCTTTAAAAAAATCGGGCGGGATTGAACCTCGAACGGATCAAAAGTTCATAAAAAGAAATTACTTCATCTTAAAGTTCAAAAACTCATTCTGTATTCCTACTTCTTCTGTGATAGAACTACTACATGGTGACCTCGATTAAAAAGATTCACGCTTTATTCATACTGTTAGCCTTATTGAAGAATCAGCGCAGAATTGAAACCGTGAATACAAGAGAAACTAACAACTTCCACAGGAAATAAAACATTTAAAAAAATACCCTGTTAATACCAAAGGGGAAGACAAACTCATTGTGTTAGTAATGAACAAGAAGACACGACATAATTTTGAAGAGAAAATATACACACGTGTTTTCCATACGACTTTATTTGCCGGAACTAAAAATATACAAAAAAGGAAAACAAATTGCGCGGTTACAAGCAGATCACGTGAAATGCTTGTCGCGTACTGATATCAAGTAGTGTGGAGATAAGGTTTACAGCCACATCACTACTTGACCAAAGAACTACTTCAGTTGATACTGTTGTGCGTGAATATATGCTATTGGTTTCATTTACAAAGCTTTGATCTCCCTTTATGTGGCCTATATCTGCAATATATTCAGTTAGAATTGCTCATTGCTACTTGTTTACCTCAATAATGTGCTTGAAATATAAGGTAACTGAATAGAGTGCAAAAAGTTCATTATCAAAAATTGAATACCTCGTTTGAGTTTGTGTCAACTTCTTCGAGAAGAAGCCTATTGCAATTTGCGTTCTTTCTACTAACTGATGTAGGGCAGCACTATAATAGCATAATTACTGCTATCAGTAATTAACTGATATTCAATATACTCAGACCGTTGGTGAGCTAGGGATGGAAATTCACTAATTTTGTTTTTAACATTGTTAAATGACTGCAATTCTAAATCATTTCGTGTAAACGTAGTGTTACTGCACATGCTTATTTTCTCTGTTAATGGCAGTCGTCTGTCCATAACCAAAGTAGGAGCATGACTGCCTGTATCGATTCTGTGGTATATACTCCTACATACGTGCTTGCTGAGTTGGTATGTGGGGATACAATGTTGGGATGCTTTTTTTTTTATCAAGCCTTTAATTAATTCGGGCATTATTATTTCTGACCAAGTTAATAGAGTCGTTAAATATTTTCAGTTTCTTTGAACACTCTGTTGTGGGATCGACGATCGTTTTCTGTTGGCAATCGATTAGTAATCCGAAATTATTTAAAAACCGAATCCGAGTAGGTGGGGGGATTGGATGTCCGCCCAATTAGTTTCCCTTTTCACTTAGAGCTGGCGAAGATGGACGCAAACTTGGCTGTTGTATTAAGTCACTTTTTAGTTCGGCCATTTGCACCAGTGTTTACATGTGCGCGCTGCGTCCGCATAGTAAATGTGTGCCCTACATATCTTCTGTAGTTGTCCCTTTTGAAAAGTTTTGAAACCATACGGTAGTGTTGCTGGAGTTTTAAAAAGCACTACTTTTGTCTGGATGTTGTTTGCACGTGCTTGTTCTAGTAGTGCCTTGTATTAAAGGCATTACCTCATCCGCCAATTGTTCCAGCCTGGTCGGGCTTAAGTCTTTTTGCGTGGCTAACACGTGACTTATCGAAACCGACAACGCCTGAAAAACATTTGTGTAACACTATATTTCGTTACTGATTTCTAATCTCGATGCAGTTGACAGCATTTCTTGAAGATAAACTGATGGTCGGCCTGTAATAATGGAGGTGGACATTAATTTGTCTAGCATCTCTGGCTTCGTTTGCTCGTGTGATTCTATTGGGGTTTGCTTCAGTTCATCATAGTTTTGAGTACTAAAAACGTTGCCAGGAATCTTAGTTACTATTTCTGCCTGTAGCGAGGCAATGACGTTATAAAATTTTGTAGTTTGTGATGTTATGTTTCTCAGATAAAATTGGGATCCAATAATTATAAACCAACTGGTAATGTTGGCTTGCATGAATTCGGTGTCTTGATGGTTATCTGTTGGACAATTGTCTCGTTGGGCTCTCGTTCCATTCTTTTTTTTTTTGTATATATATATATATATATATATATATATATATATATATATATATATATATATATATATATATATATATATATATATATATATATGTATGTATGTATGTATGTATGCATGTATATATATACAATATATATAAATAATATAAAACATATACATAGGTCACGTGACATGCTGTCGCGTAGTGATATCAAATAGTGCGGAGATAGGGTTTACATCCATATCACCAAAGAACTACATTTGATACATTTAACATAGAAAACGCGTTCCAAACAGGAATAACAATTTAGAACGAACTCAAAGAAATAATAAAGAGACATGATGTTTTAAGAGAGAAAAAATTCCAGTCAAAGCAGAGAGTAGATAATTACCAGATGACCAGCAGTAAGGAAAAGAAAGAAGTGTGAAAGGACTACTGAGAGATCCTTAAAATTTACTACCACCCTTTCCTTCCAGACTTACTTCCGGGTTATGGCTGCAGGTCAGACGTGAATAATAGAGAGATTAATAACAGACATCGTGAGATCGATATCATAAAATCCGTAAATAAATTAAATGTCTGATAATAGGTATACTCTGGGTCGGATTCTTTTGAGACACGAAGATTAATGAAATTCTGGGCCTCCCTCTCAAAATGAATCGACCTCTAATTCACCTGAACTCGTCTTAAACATTTTTTACTCATGATATATTTTAGCGGCATTTACATAGCTTGAAATAAACTGATTCCAAATTCTTTAAACTAGAATAAATATCTTTGGTTTATCAATAAAAAATATTATTTAAGAAATGCTACTATTTTACTATTTACTGCAAACTAAATCAGCACATAATTCAATACAACCGTAGTAAAATCAATTTTTTATAACCAGCATTATAACAATAAAAAGAATTAAAATAAATATGAATTTGTCATATTGATATCATTTCATTTAAGATACTATTTAGAAGTTATAACATCTAGAAAATTAAAATAATTGCTTTATAAAATATTGAGGGGTCCTAGGCTGCAACCTACAACAATACTAGCATAAGGGATAATCCGGCCCTGGGTATGCTATCACTAAAGTGATAGTTATATAAGATAACAGTAATGGCGAGAATAACCGTTTCACTACAGGAAACATTCGGTTCTCATTTATTAATTCTTGTTCTTAAAATAGTGTTTCAGAAAATTAGACTTTCACATCCACTGTTATAACGTTATCTAGTACTGATGAGAGTCTCCTTCCAAACTTTTTTTTTTTTGCTAGTGTGGAAAATATCATTATTTTCCTTTCTAGTTACATGCTGTTATTGTTGCTATTTTTTGGAAGTCTTCAAGTGAAGTTTTTGGTATTTGCTAAAGTTCTTTGTCATTTTAACAGTTCTTCATGATTTTGCAGTTCTTTGTGATTTTTATAGTATCTGATGAAAATTTGTCTTCTTTAAGCCTGATAGGATTTCATTCGCTTGAAGCCGTTTTTAATCATTGTTCTAAGAAAACGGTTGTATATAGATGATAGTTTAGACATTTCCGAATGAGCTGGACACCATGCGTGACATTCATATGAGTCTCGATCTGACAAAGCTATTTAAGAACATTCTCCAGTCATGATGAACAGTTGTACTGTCAATGAGGCTCCTTACATTGAACATCTGTTGGGACACAAGCTCACATCAGACCTCAAGTAGAATTCATATATACGATTCATCGCTAAATACGCTGGATAAAATGCCCGGATCCCTGTACTACTCCAGAAAGTATCAGCTCCTCCTGCCATGCCCTATTAGTACAAGAGGCAGATCAACCCCCTCCAAAAAGTATTGTTGCCATATCTAGTCTGGAGCTGCTCAGTCCTCACATTCCAACCTCGACAGAGTTTAAGAGCGTTTATGCTGATTTGTCGTTAATGAATTATTATCCCCCCTAACCACCTCTGTCCCATAGACGAAACGTTAGTCTCTCACTATATCGCTATTTCCATGTTCGAGCAAACTACATTTCTCGGTCCCACCAGCCCAGATCTCCTTAGCTAAGATCCATATACCTCATTAATTTCATACTCCACTGCTAAGGAATAAATTTCTCTCATATAGCTTCTACTCCAGAACTGTTCCATTGTGAAACGAACTCCCGAGAGGATGCTTTCTCAATGAATACACTCTTAACCTCTTTAAGTCAATGATCAACAGTTATCTATCCCATATATTCTCATGAGATTCGCCTCTTGCTCTCTTTTTGTACGCCATTACGATCACATTTGATATCCTTCTATTTTGAGTGATCTTCCGACCTTGTATTGGGTGAACAATAGTAAAAAAAAATCACTCGAATTCTCAGGTTAATATGTTCGTTTATTAAGTCCATTTTTGGAATGAAGCTTACTTTCCCTAGCACACTATAAACGTTTTGAGTATCGTATTGGAAAAAAATTCGTCGCTTACTTCACTGATTTCCATATCTAACAACAATATAGATCTAACGACCACCTCTCGTTCCTTTCCGTAAACTCACGAGAAAGAGGGAATGAGTGTGGGCAATAGACAGCCGAGAAGGGACATCGATTGTCTGTTGGGAAAAATATCAATACGCTTTATGCTAATGACAGGAAATTCATCGACCTTATTTTCGACATTTAATGGAAAATGTTTATAAAAGGAAGTAAAAAAGTAAAATCGGTGAGCCGAGATCAACTCCCAGCCGAGTCAGTTCGGTCACTTTCATCTTAATACCTTTGGAATATGCATTAATTCGAAATTCTTCCCCCGCTATGGATTAAATAATAGCGTAGATTGGGATTTCTAGATTTGAGCGTTGCGGTTACGTGTCTAAAAGGGATACACTGAATTCAAAACAGTGGAAAAGGCAACGAGTGACTATTCTACTGTCTTTCCTCAGAAGACGTAGTAATTCATTGGTAATCAACAAAAAGATTACGAAAATCAATCAATCGCCTAAGTCCAAAAAGCGGCATTATATATATGTGCTGAAAAGTTCTCATGCTGACTCACGAGAAAAATATGCTCAAATATCAGAATTTTTCAGAAACTCTTCATATATATATATATATATATATATATATATATATATATATATATATATATATATATATATATATTGCCTTTTCCACGGTTTTGAATTCAGAGTATTCCTTTTAGACACGTAACCGCGACTCGATCTACTAGGATCTTTACGCACGACCATCTCTAGGGTATACAGAAATCTGTTGCTGATGAAATAAGTCGAGGAAAAATGTTCAGACTGGTTCAAGCTGACTGAAAGGTAACAGTAACTCAAATAATCTCTATTTATAACAGAACACATCTAAATGCACAGCACTTGAACCTTGAAGCAGGTGTGTTACAGCAGTAGAAGACCACACCAGGTGGCACTCCTGTCAAATAGAAACAAAAATCTGAGTTCTACAAGTGGACAAAAGTAAACTGGAAAATGTTTCTTGGTCTGATGAGTATCGATTACTGCTTCGATATGGTAGGGCTTGAATTTGTCCTGAATAACATAAATATAGTGATCTATCCTGCTTTGTATCAACGGATCACACTGCTGTTGGTGTTATAATGATATGGAGAATATTTTATTGGCAGACATTGTGATATTGGGGCCAATAAAAAGATCGTTTAAATGTCACAGCCTACTTAGGTATTAAGGCTGACCACATGTCTCGATTTAGGAGACCGGTGCACTCTGTTAGTTATTTCCAGCAGGACAGCGCACAGTCTCACAAATCAATAATAGGTAGATTGGCTCATTGAACACAGCAGTGAGTTTTCAGTGTTAAATTCGCCAGTACAATCACTGTATCTCAATTCCATAGAGTACGTATGTGATGTGGTGGAAAAGAAAATTATAATCACGAACGTGCAGCGCCAACCAAATGTTAAAAATTGCAGGATGCCATAATGGAAGCATAGACTCAAATTTCTAAAACATTCTCAAATACATGCTAGAGGTATTGAGAGGTAGGAGGCAAAATTAGAGCAAATGGTAGTAGGAGAATGTACCTAATGAAGTGGACTAGTCTCTAGAAATTCAAAGAAAACATAAAACAGCGCTAAGAGACGAACCCATCGGTAATTTGAATTTTTCCTTGTCACTTTTGAAATTGTGACTTTTATATAAAAAAAAAATGGATTGCCTATGGGATAGCCTAAACTCCTACAGCAGACAGTGAAGGAAAGCGAAAAGAATGGACAAAACATCAGTTGCGAGAATACAGAATATATGGTTGTCAGAAAAAGGAACATGTAAATTACAAACGGGAGATAACAAAATCAAACAATTTAAATATCTTGGAAGTGTTCTAACAGAGGACAGAAAGTGCGACACCGAAATCCGAAAGCGCATTGAGACAGTGAAAGATGTCTTCCAAAAGCTAAGCAAAGTATTAAGAAGCAGAAACAGAAAGATTTCATTAGAAACAAAGAGTACTGAACTCTTACGTAATATCAGTTCTCCTATATGACAGTGAATGTTGGATAATCTCCTCGCAAATCTAGAAGAAATTTGAAGCAACAGAAATGTGCTTCTACAGAAGGATGCTCAGAACATTTGAGAAACGATGAACTTTTAGAGAAAATGGAAACAAACAGAATACTTATACTGAAAATCAGAGACAGTTCATCGGCCTCTGTTTAATAGCAATTAAAAATTATAGCCTTCAATATTTATATCATGAAGAGAAATACACTGAAAATGCCGGAAGACAGAGACGCAAACTGAGAGATGATTACACTACCCGGCATATTCCAGTTACTTTTTTTATATATATATATATATATATATATATATATATATATATATATATATATATATATATATATAATTGTTCTGCTAGTCTACTTCGCTAAAATTATTTCACGCCCGCGGCGAAATGTACTGCCCCACTTGTCTCTCCGCCTGTGTGTGTGTGTGTGTGTGTGTGTGTGTGTGTGTGTGTGTGTGTGTGTGTGTGTGTTGCACGCGCGCGTGTGTGTGTGTGCGTGCGTGTGTGTTGCGCGCGTGCGTGTACCTTTGCTGGCGAACAGGTGTACACGTCTCCTTTATATAATTACTTCTACATATATTTTTTGATTGAAAAAAAGGAAAAATAAAAGCACTCAATGGGAAAACAGTTGAATTTCTCCTCGTCATCCTTTGAATTTTCGTGATCGCTGCGAAACTTACGTCATCGCGTCGCGATGATCGTGGCCTGACTCTGCCTGTTCGTCTGAAGCCCACTCAGCAAGGACGCAAACGCAGCAGACGCTTTCAACCAACTGGTGTCGCTAACACATCGATATGTGGCTGAAGGCTGATCAACACTAAATAATAATAGATAAACTACCAACAATATTGCCACAACCAAAATAAGCAGCAACAAGTAGAAATATATTCACATTATCATTTTGCTTTTTTAATTTGACCTGTATCTTCAGAGCGTGGGTGACCATGGCTCTCCACAACTTCCTATCTTTTTTTGCTCTTGGTAACATTTGTCTTTCTGCCATTTCTCCATCCATTTTCACAAGCTCATCAGGTAAGTGGACTACTGCCTCTCCTCTCCCTTTTGTCTTCGATATGTCCTGTGAGTTTCAAATTTTCCAAGCCCTTATTTAGTAGAAGTTCTGGGATACATAATGAGGAAGATCCTCATTATGTATCCCAGAACTTCTACTAAATTTTTCTGGTTCTGCATGAGTCCTTTTTGTTTTTATTTTCCATAAGACTTCTTTATTGCTTACGTACTCTGGTCCATGGCATTCTCAGCATCCTTCTGTTGAGCAAAATTTCAGCTACATCTATGAGGAGATTTCCAGCATTCACTACCATACAAGAAGACAAATATTACATAACAGTTCAGCAATTTCTTCTTTGTTTCTAACGAAACTTTCCTGTTTCTTGATACTTTGGTTAGCTTTTGAAATGCATTTTTCCAATTCCAATGAACATTCGGATTTCAATGTATAGGAGTAGATAGGTTTACCTATCGTCCGGTTTACACTCTTTCCCGGTCTTTTGAAGAGGAGTAAATATCTATCCCTTATTTCCTGTTTAGGATTGGGTTTCCGGTTCCTTCTAAGGTCTAATGCTTCTAAACTCTCCACCTAAAGCTATGAACTTTTATTTACTATTTACTTAATTTTTTCATGAATAGGAGTAGATAGGTTTATCTGTCGTTCGGTTCATACTCCTCCTTGGTCTTTTGAACAGAAATAGAGGTTTATTCCTCGTTTCCTGATGGCTTTCTGGTTCTCTCTGTTGTCTTCACTTTTACTTTCACTTTCACTTCTGGTGGGTCCTTGTACGTTGCTTGGGATCGTGCCTCTCTTACTCTGTAACCCTCTACCTCAATTGTCTCCTGAGCCTTGTACAGGATAAATATCATTGTGAAAAAAAAAATGAAAAGATATTTAAACTTTGGTACTAATTTGATGTCGACATTATCAATTTGTATTTCGTATCTTGGGTTTTTTTTTCTTGCTGACAACAATAACATTTAGTCTTTTTACAATCATTACTATTATTTGCTCATTGAGTTTTCATTTATCATTTCACATTAAGCAAGGCGATAATGCCACTAAATCTCCTGGGTTTACTGAGAGTGAAAGTGAATGAGAAAACTTTAGTAAGGAGAAAGCAAAATAAAAGATACAAAAGATTACAATTGAAACTCCATTTAAATTTTTGATCATCGAAGGAGTCAGCACCAGAAACCAAGTAACAATATTATACTAATAGTATATTTAGTTAAAGATTGTAATGAATCCGACAAACTGATGACTTTTAGTCGGCACTGATATATATATATATATATATATATATATATATATATATATATATATATATGGCAGAAAATGTTAAAATATTAGTCAAATGAATGAAAGTGGAAAAAAGAAATCTTTTACAAAACAACGCACTCTAATTAGTCTGATCAAGATTTCGATTTAAAAATGCTGCTTTAATTAAAAGAGGAAATAATTTACTAAGACAAAAGATCAGTACTTTAATCGTTAGATCATCCACAGTAAAAATTACATTCAGTTTCTTACATTTCACTTTTCTTGACTGATCTTCTATGATCACAATTTTTGAATATTTAATAACAAAAGTGATAAAGACATAAACAAAAGAAAGTAAATGAAATCGGTTAGACCCACAACATATATTTGCAAAAAAAAAGAAGAAAAATATTAAAATTTAAATTGTCAGCGTCCCCTCTCCCTCATGCACATGTGTAATCACATCAACGTAAATATCAGTTTAGTTCGATGAAGCTGCATTGGGTGAAAAGCGTAACACGACAATTTTTTCCACAGTCGTAGATTTTCCTAACACATACATACATATATATATATATATATATATATATATATATATATATATATATATATATATATATATATATTGTCACCGCTACCAAATATAACCTGCTATTTAACCCATAGCTGAGGAGAAGAAGAGACGGATTCATGTTTCTCAAATAGGTAATTGTGCGAAGGTGAATGCAATAGACTACACCAGACTTTGAACTTTGCCGATTCCATTTCTATTTTTCAAGCCAGTATCCTTTATTTTAGCCACACATCTTCTGTTTCACGTTCCTTGTCAGTTAGTGAACAATCCAATATATGACGAATTCTGCTTCATAGGATTAGGAAGAGCCGACACCGAAGACACAAAAAGTCACGTTGCGATGAACTCTTTTTGCCACACACCAGTTTTCCCCGTGATAACTTTTCTTATACTACTTGGCGGAAGGGGTCTCTCCGCTTGGAACTGATCGATGGGTCAGGCTTTCGCGATCCGTATTCTTACTGGAAATTGAGATTAACCAAGATTTTATTTTATTTTTTATCCCATGTGAGATTTCCGTCATAGCTGAGCTTGCTTTGCGACACCTCCATTACCATTTGACAGACATACAAGCAGACACAAACTCTCCACCCGATAAAGTTCCTGGTTAAGATTCGAGCGCAGGCCCCAATTGAAGGGAGCCTACAACCTAGGCGCCAGTAAGAGTGTCGCCGGCATTTCCTTCTGCAACAACATTCTACGTATTTTTGAAATATTTGGTTTTGCAAACCCTAGAACTCATTCTCTTTTTCCAGTACATTAATATATGAGATCATTCTTCACAAGGTGCTTTATTTGTTTAACCTTTACCCAGACTAAACTCATCTTGATATGCACATTGATACATATATAAGCATTTTCGTTTGCAATGAAAACGATAAGCAATCAATGGATTTATAGCAAACAAAGCAGTTCTTCGTTGCCTTTTAAGGAAATGTGATCTAATGACAGTGATTTAGTACCCAGCAACCCCTCAGATGTTGATCTTTTGTGCCGTCCCTCTTCAGAACGTAGTCGATCATGGCACTCCACATCTTCCTGTCCCTTGTAGCTCTAACATAACATCTCCTGTCGCCGATTACACCCGGTAGTGTAACCACGTTTAGTGGTCCGGTCATCAGTCTTAGGACGACATTTTAACCACAGTGCTAACTCTGCGCTGGCCACTGCTGACACTGGTCCAAGGTGGTTGTTCGTCGCTGTCCGCTTCGATCCACACCAACTCTGCCTACGAGCAGTAGAAGATCGAATGTCGTATTAATCGCATCACCTGTTCAAGATGTGGCGGGTGCTATAATAAGGAACGAATATTTTTACAACGAAAAAATAAACGAAAGATTCATGGAGTTAATCTTCAACTGGTTTATATAATCTTGATACAACAAAAATTAACCGTTCCCATATTAATCTCTATAGTGACACTGTTCCTAACCTAATAATTTGAGTTTAAAGTTCTTCGGAATCAGGAAATCTTGTGGCAGCTGACGTGGATTCCAGAGGCACTCGATACTGGGGTTCTCAGATCAAGTTCTCGAACTTCCAAAGTCATGTGCTTATATGCACTACCGCCCAAAACTGGCGTGAGTACAAAGGGTTCTTTTGATTCGTTGATTCTCTAATTTTCTCATTAATTCTAATAAGGGTTATTTGTTCCCTATTTCTGCTTTCTTAATCAACTTTCTAAATTTGGAGTTTCATCCACCTTCTCGGGCATAGTTACAGGGATTGCTCCCCACCAACTCCAACCATCTTCATTCTCGCACCACCACTCCACACAGGTTAAATTCTCCCTCCTCCTCCTCCTCCCTTCTTAGCATTCTACCTCAGCCCATCTCTCAGGCCGGCCCAACTGTCTTTGTGATAGATCTAATTTTCAAATCCCGTTAGCGAAAGGGCGTAGTTTATTCTAATCATTAATTTTAATTTTCCTGCCTTTTTAAGGCAGAGATAAAATTATCTCTCCGTTTCCGGACCTACCCACGTTTAGGGAAAACACAAACCAGATCACCCTCACAACAAGCACGGGATCTGTTTTTATAACTTCGACCCTCACAAAGGGTTCGCTCATTGTTTTCATTTCCCAATTCGTTTTCGTCAACGAAAATATATTTGTTTGCCTAAATTCTCAAAGAAGAGATAAAATTGTTCCTCAAATCTGTTTTCGTCTACATGCCAGACTGTCGATAGATAAGAAAAATAAACTTTAGTAGTGAAGAAATCTGGGCGGTCCCATTTTCACCAATGAAAATTCTCCACACTATCTCTCTTTCTGTCTCTCGCTGTATCTTCCAGCCTATACTCCATTTTGGGCTTAACTTTTTCTGCTTAGAATCAACATTTAACTACCTCATGGCCTCAGTGTTTCATTAATAAGTTTTTTCCCAAACTCTGTTCTACCATCCATTCAATCAAGCTCATCAAGTACGTTATGTGCTGCGTTCCTCTGTCCTTCTTGCCCTCAATCTTTCCTGTGAGTATCAGATTTTCCAAGCCCTCCTTCTTCATTACATGCCCCAGAAATTTCAACTGTCTTTTCCTGATGTTAAGTACAAGTTTTCTTTTTGTTTCCATTTTCTCTAAAACCTCTTCGTTACTCACAATTTCGGTTCATGGTATCCTCAGCATGTTTCCGTAGTGCCACATTTCTGCTGCTTCAAATCTCTTCTTAATCTTTGAAGAGATCACCCAGTATTTGCTGCCATACAGGAGAACAAATATTTTAGTGCTATTTTCCTTGTTTCTAGCAAAAATTTCCTATTTCTATTGTAAGTAAAAAAAAGAGAGAAAATGAATTTCTTAAGTATTGAATGGGAAGATTTTGCTTAATATCTCTGTGCCCGCTTGATCTCGAAGTAGATTCTATACAGACGTAATGTTTCAAAAGATCCAACTCTTTACCAAATGAGCAATCTCTCTATTAGTGCTATGATAATGTGGTTGTAGAAAGGAGAAAGTAAGATAAAGAAATGAAAAAAGAAGAGTTAAGATGAACGATGATATCTAAAAACAGATAGATAGAGAGAGGGGGAGATATAAGGAAAGAATAAAGGAAGGAAAATCATGGCACTCTCATACGACTATGAATGAGTAAATTAAGAAGCAACGAAGAAGGCGTGTCAGGAAGTAAAAGTCATACAGCAGGAAACAGACAAATCTGAGTAAAGGTGGATGAAAAAGGCAGAGAGGCGTGTCAGGTTTTTAACCTAATGAAATAAATAATGAGAAAAATCTTTCAAATAAGGCCTGCTATCTGATGTCGCTGGTCGGTAAACATCACTTGGCCGCTGCTCGATATACTTATGTATGTATGTAAGTAGAAAAGTGGGTAGGTTTTGCACTTCATCAGTCTGCCGGGCTTGAGAAACAGTGCATGATTTGCGACTCGTCTATCCTGAGCAGGAGTGGGAGGTGGGAATTTCATGGTTGGACTGAACAGCTGCAACCAATGAAAATGCTCGACAGTTGAACAAAGAAAATCTCTTTCCCCCCTCAATCTTTTTACTCTTCCACCTCTCCTGTTCCGTTCTCAATCACACAGCCACATGCGCGTTCGTAGAGAGAGAGAGAGAGAGAGAGAGAGAGAAGGAGAAAAGATAATTAAAGAGTTTGAAATTATCAAGAAACGGTAGAGACAAACCAAGCTTAATATCAACAAAGGCTCAAATAAGGGTAAGAAGATTGTGTTACGCCAATCTTTCAAGGGTTCGTCTGACCAAGTTTTTTTTTTTAATCCAACATCAGTAGAAAGTACGCAATCTCTCAAGAACGAGGCAGATCACATTTTTAGCATAATTCAATACACCTTCCAGAAACAAGATATTAAGAGAAAATTTCGTTAGAAAAAAAAGAATACCGAATTGCTACCGGAACAAGGAAATAAGAAAATTAAATATTAAAACAGTTTTCCAGAAATTTATATGGCATACTTTGTTCGAATATATATATATATATATATATATATATATATATATATATATATATATATATATATATGAGGCATTAAAGCCACTAAAACACAGAGGGTTGCTGAGTGTTTAAGAATAGGAAAAGAGAAACATTATTAACGAGTGACAACAATAAAATAAGAGGGAGAAAGAAGACAGTAGATTACAATTGGCATTGAATTCAAATTTTTGAGATTGAAATTGGCTGGAAAACAAGAAGCAGAAAGAGAATTCCGCAAGAGAACTATTAGGCATCGAAGCTGTGGTTCCAACTAACCAAGTCGATTGTAAATTGACTAGATCATGTTACCAATCAGACCACATGAAGTTACCAGTCTAATGTTACGTTTAAATTCATGTGGTCTAGGTACTATAGAAGATCATCAGAATAATTACCATGAAAGTATTTATAGAAAAGTTACAGTGATGCCACTATGGCAGTGGGAAAGTGACTTAAACCGAGATGTGTTTGTTGGTCAGGACTAATAGCATTGAGGATTCTTTATATTTTATCAAAAATCTTTAAATATATAGAAAGAGCACCAGATGATACGTGGCAACAATATTTCAAGTATGGACAAATGTTAGACTTATAAATATGTAAGAGATTCTGGAGAAAATAAATTGTCTAGCACGAAACAGTGAACCAATTTTTCTAGCAGTTAACCTAAAAATTGATTGACTGTCAACAAAAATAATATTAAGGTAAGCTATAGCTGTACAAAAAACAAATAATTATATATCCCAACATAATAATGTATTAAACAAGTTACCAAACAAAACACTAAATAATAATCCTACTAAAAGTCAATGTAACTACCGTAAAAACGTGTCCTACCCATTAAATGACAAGTGCATGACTGAAGACATTATATACAAAGCTAGGGTCAATTCAAACGATGATGTTAACTATTACTTTGGATCCACCGAGAACACCTGGAAATCACGATTTTACCACCACAAAATGACACTGAGCAATATCAAATACAAAAACTGCACAACATTTTCAAAGTATGTTTGGTGATTAAAAAACAATCATAAGAACCCAACTATTAACTGGGAGATAATCACGAAAGTTAAGCCATACAATGGAAAGGGAGACAGATGTAACTTGTGTTTGTTGGAGAAGCTTATTATATTAAAAAAAACACGAGATCTGAATTGATTTCTACATGTATCCATAAGTCCAAACACTTGCTCAAACACATTGACCCCGATTAAAAGAGATTACAAAATAGATTTTACAAATATTAATATAATATGTAACAACTATTAATATTCTTAGAAACTATCATTAAAAACTTTTCTTATATATCTATACAGACATATAATCCAATATTATTGAACCCGATTAAATTAATAACGTGCGTATATATAATTTCACGTTTATAAGTATAAGGCTTGGTCCCAAACACCTATTATTTTTACACCATTATATTTACATCCCGAATATTAGTTTAATTTAATTGGCATATCTATGGTATTTTATGCAAAAAGGAGAGTTATCCCTTGATATCTTGTTTATTTTTAAATTTAAATATATTTTTAATTCTTCTCCTTTCGATCAGAAGAATTTGAATGATATAAATTATAAATAATTAATTCTAATATTTTAGGCAACAATAATTAAATAAACAAGTTTTAACACATAATTTTGAATCATCACCACAAGAACGCGAACTCTATAACTTGCATGAACTGCATGAAATTCCGAGTCATGCTATCGACGTTGGATATTATGTATATTCACTAATATATACTTATAGTATATAGTTATTGAGCACTGTATTTATAACACCTGAGGTAGAAATATATTTATACGTATGTGCAAGTATATATTCGTGTATGTATATTTTTTATCATACTCATACCTACCTACCTATTGTTTAAACATTGCTGTAGTTATAGAAGAGCATTCAGCATCAGACATAGACCATTTATAGAGCCAGTGTAGTCATAGGAATCATAAATGCATGGTGACTGTACTTTTCCCGATTCAAAGCGATCTTCAGACCACGTTAGAAGAAGATCGCATTCTACTTTTATGTCACTAGTTTCTTCTGCCTCCCTTGCAGCCAATATGTCCGGTGTGTGTTAAATTCTCCAAGCATTCGTTGCACATTATGAACCCTACAAATTCCTATTGTCACTTTATGATTCCAAGTATATTTGTTATTTTCCATAAAACCTACTCATTTCTCATATGTTCATTCCATGATACTCTCAGCATTCTTCTGTAACACCACTTTTTTTCTAAACTCTCTTCTTCATCTTTGAGGAGAAAGTCACCATGAATTATTAATTCCGCTTCATAGGCCTTTGAAATAATGCTATACTCCTTATGTGTTTGTTGGTCAGTGCCTCATAGATCCTGTGAGTAATGGTAAATAGAACATAAGCAGTGGATCGGACCGATCGAAACCCGTACCACTTATCGCTCAAGAGGTTGTTCCTATTTAGGTGATCAACAACCTTTTTACTGATTATAGTCTCAAGAGGCTTGTTAATGACACGAAGCGGACTAGTGGATCTATATTGAGGGATGAGCGCTCACAAATGTTCTTGAAGACTGGGCATATGATTGACACCTTCCAAAGACTAGGGAAGGATTTCTCCTTCAAGCAGCGGTTAAATAGTTTCGCTAAGATCGGGGATAATTCAGGGTTGATATCCTTAAGGACAACCACTGAGATTTTGTCTAGGCCAGTAGCTTTCTTAGGGTCAAGACTTTTCATAAGTCCGGGCTGTAATAAAAATACTATTGAGATAGTGAGACGGGGGATGACCTATATCATGTAACGTTGACTTAGATGCAAAGATTGAGACGAAGAGTTCCGCCTTATCTGAGTTCGATGACTTTTATAATAGTGGGTACAAACGCTTTGCCTCTATTCAGAATTTGGTTGGAGATCTCTTAAGATCCACTTTGTTTTCGACCTTAGCCTGAACCGTGGGGTACATAGCTCTACTTCACGAGCAGTTCTGAATGCAGCAAATGTTAAACTACACCACTCCTTATGATATATATTGAAGTAATGGTCGCGGTGAGCTATGGCTGTAGTGCATTCAAAGATGAACCACGGGTGCCTGTTTGGTTTTTGTTGGAATTTCTTTTGGGGTATAAAATTCTCCATTCCAGAAAGGATCCATTCAGAGACGAGGGCAGCAGTTTTGGAGACAGCATGTTTGAAGACGGTTGAGGGAGGAGCTTCCACCGTGTAATATCTAAAGCTGTCACAGTCTGCCTTCGTGTAACGAAAAATCGTTGTCTGAAACGGCAAATCAAGGGTTGCTTTTGTTTTGGCATCAATTTGGAACTGGGTAGAAAATAGTCTGACGTGTCCAGTGGGAGTAAAACATCCGCAAAGCATTTCCAGTGAATGCTGTGTGGAATAGGTCAAGGAGACTAGCCTGGTGTCCTGTCGCATCAGGAAGAAAATACGTATACGTCGTTGTGTACTTCTTTATATTTTCTTAGACATTAGCATAAACTTAGGAATAAAAAATTGTTTGCAGAATTATTTCTTTATTGCATTGTATATATTTCACATATTTTTATAATGTCATATATATATATATATATATATATATATATATATATATATACTCAGGATACGGTTTGGGTCTGGGACGCAAAGTTTGGACGCTTTTTATTTTATTTTTTAGTCCCTTTTAATAGATATACTCTCAAAATGCATGCAACAAGAAAGGTAAATTCAAATTGGGTATATAGAACTCTAAAACCTGGGAGAGTAGACCATCTAAGAAATGAAAAACTAGATTCAATCCTCCGCTGCATTGCAGCTATACCCAGTCATGGGAAAGGCTACAGGAGTAAACTCTGATGATAAAATCTGAGTCTGGGTCCTGATGATAGTTCGGCGTTAAATCTAAATTTGTTTTGGCAACTCTTTCAACGAAAACGGCTCCAAGCAATATCGGCTCCTGCTTTTCCTTTGTAAAACGTATAACTCCTGCTCTGACACTCCCGCATTACCTCCACCTGCGCTCAGTTGGTAAGAGATGTTGGGCTACCACCAGTAGCTGAATTAAAAAACAAAACAACAACAAAAAAAAACCCAATAAACTCTATGGATTCAGATCTATGGCCTCTTTAGAGCGACATACATATTATGATTTTGCGAACAGATATTAAAGAGGATATTCTCCATTTCTTGCAGACAGATCGGCCACATGAGGTAAGCAAACGCTTTCATAGAGAATGCAGGTAAAGATCTGACAACCAGAGGAAGTTCCGGTTTTACTGCGGTGTCTCCTCCCTGCTGGTTAAAAATATAGACATCCCTCAGACCTGCTAGATTCATTTTTTAAGGTAGGTACAAAGTGTGTGTAACAGTCCCCACCATTTGAATGTATTCCACCTGTGATATTTTTCACAAAATTGCGTCCGAAAATACAGCCCGCTAGGATTTTTTTTTTACTTTGTGCGGAAGGCACATATCAAAGCGGTTAACATAACACAGCTATTATAAATGATTTTCAACATTTCATTTAAGGTGTTTTCAGTTTGTTAAATACTTCCTTCGTCGCATAAAAGGTTATTCCTAAATTTTCGGCTTGAACCAAAATGTGTCGAATAATTCGGCGAGAAATTATCAGTATTAAACTTCACAAACCACTTTCAACATGTTTGATTCTTTACAGTAATTTTTCTATAAAATGCACAAACCTTTACGTTTTAAGTCGAACTTTCACGTCTTAAAATAAAAACGCATGTTGCAATTATTGCCTACTTTTTCCATCTTTCACGTTAAGATCAATACCCTTCCCACCAAAAAATACGCTCATTTTGAATTTTTTGAAAATTACCTGTTGATCTGCCACAACAGAATCTATTTTTCTTTAAATACACGTAGTTAAAACTAAAAACTCTTAATTCTATCGAAGGCCGTAAACAGAACTAAGTTTTTAGGCTACCCAAAATATGCAAGTACGTCAATGTCTTAGCAGTCAAATGATGAAAAAATAATTTTACACAAGTTATTTTTTAATATAATCTCTTCCTTCTCAATGCACTTCTGTGACACACCATTTCACGTACATAAGGCTGACTCATCCGCATTCCCTTCGTATTGTGACAATATTTAACATGGCGTACGGACGAAATGGGTTAAACGGACAAAAAGGATTAAAACAAAACGATTTTAATTTTTTGTCAGAAAGAGAATTATTTTCCCAGGATATGGGAACGGATGTATGAATTTTGTTGAAAAAGTTACACAACGTGATTCAGCTAGACACAGCAGGAAAGGTCGGGGGCCAGAGGTTAAAGTCGTCTGCTGAAAGGTGTCAATGGGAAATTTTAGCTGACAAAATTTCCCTGGGAAAAAATTATAATTGTAAGCAATTGTAAAGGCAGAAGATGACGTCAGAAAGGCTGACATCATATGATGGCTCCTCTTGAAGAAGGGGATCTTCCAAAATTGGAAATGTGAAATAGAAAGCGAAAGAAAACGACTGATTGAATTTTGGGAGATTTGCATAAAACCCACCTATTCGTCCGCACCAGACCAGTTGAAAGGGACACCCATAAATACAAGTGCCCACGTAGGCCAAAGTTAGTTGGGGCCAGCCAGTTGCAGTGGCAGTGAGGTTGCGACCGGGAGTTAAGAGATTTCTGATATAACGCTGCTTGCCAACCTAATGATAATAATAATAATTATCTGCTGAAGAAAAACTCTAACGAATAACATTGTGCCGTCCGTGAAAGTACAAACAATAGTATTTGAAGTTAAATCCAGTTGTCGCTGAAGAAAGATTGCGACAATAAACCTTGTGCCGTTCTAGAAAGTACAAATCACAGTACTTGAAGATAAAACCAGTTGTCAAGTCTGGCCACCCTTAAAGAAGTTACCTGAAATTATCGTTCCGTCGCCAAATATTAGAACGGGTTGGGAAAAGAAGAAAAAGAACAAAGAACTGTAAAAATATATATATATATATATATATATATATATATATATATATATATATATATATATATATATTATTTTGATATAAACATCATATTGTGACTTATTCGGGCATCCATTTTATTTTTCAATTTTGTATGTGTGTGTTCAACTCCTTGGTTTAGAGTTGTTGATAATTCGGCTTGACTCTCTTAAGATCAAAATCACAACGTGGGTAAGAGAGGTCACAGTTGAAGAGGTCAACTTAAAGACCAGCTGCTGTGTCAAACGCCATCAACGACCGACGAGTGGGCTGACGGCTTGTTCTCTGATACCAGGATCGATCCTGACCAAGCGAGCAGGCCGGGATTGAATCGGAACGCCATCATAACTGGTGACCGGAGCAGGCATAGTATTCCATTGCTAAAAAGGAAGTTTCACTTAGCTTTTTCCTATGAACTATTACTTTACGGAAGAAGAGAGTCCAGAGAGGATTTTCTCCAGAAAATTACGATCTTAACATCATCAAGCTTAGTATCGACCGTTATCTACCCGACATATCCTCTTACAACTTTACAACCTCATTCAATAACCATCTATGATGAGTGACACATGAGACTTGGATTGGGTGAACAATACTATAATAAACATAGATTGAAGATTAGATAATGAGAATTTAAAAACAAAACTTTGCTAATAACTTAACTACAGAGTATATTAATCTGCCATTGTATTTACACAGACATTTTATATATATATATATATATATATATATATATATATATATATATATATATATATATATATATATATATATATATATATATATTTGCTCTGAATTTACATTGAGCTCTCTGGATTTTATCTTCCATATGATAATAACAACAATGCTGAGGACAATAGTTCACATGTAAATTATTATAATTTGAAAGTGGGTTTGGAAAATTTGACACTCACAGGACATATTTATGGCAGGGGACAGAAGAAGCTTATGTAAATGGATGGCAGAATAGAGTTCAGGAGAAACGACAAAAAGAAAATTTACTCAGAGCTACAAAGCACAGAAAATTGTGGAGTTGTTTGCTAACATCCTAAAGAAGAAGTATGTGATCCAAGATAAATTCGCTCTAACAATATTATTTCACACATAAGATAAGGAAATAAATTCCTTCCTTTTAATTCCACTCAACTATTCGAGTTTAGCAAGATTTTCCGGGTTTTCAGGATTCGTGTCTCCAGTCCGCCTTTGAATTAGCAAACATAAAATTTTATCAATGATAGTCAGAAAAGTAGTTTTTGAAGTTTTGACTATCCATGTGGCTTTGGAGTGGTTTCAAAAACTTTCGGAACACAAGTGGATGGATAAGGCGGTGGGACCCCAGCGATTATACATGTAAGCAGAGAGAGGTAGGAAGTCGAGGAGATAGGGGCCCAGCCGTGAAAGAAGTAGGTAGGTGACCAGAGGAATTAGTAACTGCCCAGCGGCCAGTGACATAAGGACTGGTAGTGAGGAATTAGGTGTCACCGAGAACAATGAAGAAGATACCAGCTAAAATATGGAGACAGCAGTTCAGCCGAAGGGAAAGATAAGCCAGTTAAGTGAGAAATCGTATTTTTGTGAACACCCAACCAGCGTCTTTAAAAACATTTGTCGTCATTATTATTATTTGTTGAGATCGATCACAGCCAACAAGGAGATGAACCTGTGGTGCACCATAGCAAGTTGTGTGTATATGCAAATACAATCAATCTTGGATGTCAACACAGGTGCATGAATGAAGGACGATCGGAGAATGTCGTCACATGACTTGTCACAAATTCGCCACAAATGTCATCATAATCTTAATCTGGAAAAATGTTGCAATACAATCTTCTTACCCTAATTTCCATTACATCTGGTTTCATGATGAACTAAAACTAAGCTTAATAAATATCAACAAAAGTAATAAGGCATAAACAATTTCTTTGTTGTACAAAACTGAAGCAGAACTGCTATTTTGCGGAAAAGACTCCCGAGAAGATAGTTCCTTGATCACTAGAATCTTAACTTCTTCGAGTTTAGGTGTTGGTTATTTTCCACTTTACCTCACAGATGCGATGCAATGTCGCAAGCCTATGGTTACTATATTTCCTTGGTAAATGTACTGACAAGCTCCAATCCCTAGTTCAGACCTTCACGGCTAAAACTCTCCATGTCATATACACAGGAGCGAATATCCTCATTCCCTTCATATTCCAATGGTAAGAAGGAAGTTCCCATTTGGACAGCTTCTTCTACTTTATGGAACAAATTCCCAAGAGGATGCTAACCCAAACGCTACAAGCTTAATCTCTTTATGTTAACTATATAACTTATCCTCCTAATCTGCACTTACTTTCCCTTCCTATATCCATGCAACAAACTTATTTAGCAATCCACTCTATCTTGAATCACTCTTTTGAGCCTTGTATCGAGTGAAAATTTACTGAAAAAAAAAGATGAATAAATAAAAAAAAAGTTCAAGTGGGACAACACAATCTTTCTAATCTGATTTTCCTCTCAGCTGGCCTTGTGTTGTATTAAGCTTGACTCTATAAATATAAATAAGAGAGAAGATTGAGGATTTATGGTCATATCATGTTGAAACACCAGTTCTCATACAGTCACTGAAGTTAAGCAACATTGAGCCTGGTTGTTTAAAGATAGAAAATATTTTCAGATTTTTTTTTTTTTTTTTAAAATCAGTATCACCCCAAACAAGGTAGTTCAGCCACTAACATGCAAGGGGTTACAGGGTGGGGAAGAAATAGGAACAGAAACATTAGTAATGAGTAGAAAGAGAAAGAGCAATTAGGAGCATAGGACCAAGGATGGAGCCCTGGGAGACACTGCATTAGTACAAAAGGATTGTAAGAATTTTCTGGTAAATAATAATCATTTACTGATACAAGTTCTACTAAATAACATATAGGTGGGGAGGAGAAGAAATGGATTCATACATTTCTCAAAGGTATTCATAAGCGAATATAAAAAAACCCAATTGGAATCAGGACTTGGCTCTCAGATATCCAATTCCTAGCTGTTATCCATTAAACCACACCTGCACATCCAAGTTTACAGTGCCTGGTATTCCCAATGATCACCCACCTAGGTACTGACTAGGCTCAAGTTGCTTAAAAGAGAGAAGCAATATTGATATGTGGTTGGTGAGTCTTGGTGCAATTAGGCAATAAAAAGACAAGCAAATAAGTTTAAGAAAATGAAATATCATTTATTTCTGAATATTTACATGAAATGCATTCAAATTAAAACCGAACGCTATAAAGCTGCTTCAACCAGGTTGATTTTCTTTTTCTTCTTTGACTTATGTGATAGACGTTGCATCTCAAGATCCATTGACCAATCACTGTCACTCTTGTCTTCCCCTCTCCAGTCAAAATCCTCTGACAAGGATGACTTGCGTTTCAGTGTATTGTCCTGAATGATTCCACAAGCCAGCTGCAAACAGTTCATAGTGTCATCTTTATTTGGAGAAAGTTCATTCTTCTGAAAACTCTCCTTTTTTTCCGGGGTTATGCACACTTTCAAAGGTGAAATACTTTTGACAGAACCAAAACTAACAGGGGCCCTACTAATAGTGGCAGAGGGAAGTGTAAGAACATTTGATGACAGAGACATTCCTTGTTTCAGAAGCAAAGACTGAGTCGATACTGAAGACATGGAAACAGAGACATTACTGTTATCTTTAAGTATATAGTTTGGTGTAGTTGCTGTGTTGGCAAGGTATGGTGTTAGTACATTTTTGCCCTTCATCTTCACTAACATCAAATGTTGACCAGTCTGGGGAATCATGCACTTTCCAATCAGTACTGGTGGAGATGTGGGTGAAATCAATAAAGGAGTGGGATAAGCTATCCGCACCCTGTGGATACAATTTGAATTACATTTCAAAGACTTTTTGGTTTCAGAAGGCAACTGGGATACATGAACTGATTTCATTCTTGCAGGTATGTACAACTGAGGCAGCATAACCCGAGGTTGAAGAAATGCGTATTTCTTCTTTTTTACTTCCTCTATGCAGAGCCTGCCTTTTATTTGGCAAGGTCTTGCTTTTTGAGCTTTTTTTATAACTGAAATCATTTTCTCTGGTCTTAAAGCACGACCAATATCCACTAATCTCTTCCTTTGAGAGACAGAAAAATGGTTGCTTAAGTCATGTAACTTGTAGTGTTTCTGTGGAGTTGGTGAAGTCTTTGGTAACAATTTCGGCTTGTTTAACCTGGCATAGACAATTGGCTTGCACTGGGTTGAGGTCTCTGTTTTCATATCCACCTTCTCTTTTTCATTCTGAATGTTGCTGCTCAAAACCACTTTGGGCTGAATTTGAAGTGGCTTCATATACGGCACAATCTTTTCATACTTTGGAGGAGAGGAGTTTTCAGAAATTGACCCCACCTTATTGCTACATCTAGACTCAGCCTGATTATCAGTCTCGTCATCACACTGAGCAGATGATGCTGCCTCCCAATAATTGAAACCTTTATTTGCTTCATTTTTCAGTGAAAATATTGAATCGATCTTTAATGTCATGGGCAGATCTTCCACCACTTCCATTTTGGTTTGAGTTTCTGTACTTTTCTGAGAGGACTTGGGAGATAAAAAAGGCTGTTGCAAGAAGCTGTTAGAAGGAAGTGTTACTGGTGTTTGCTTTGGTTTTAATAAACTCTGCATTGATACAAGCTTATGTACAGAATTTGCAGCTGTTGTACTGATTGTAGGTGTGTTTGATGACTCTGCTTTACAACTCACTACAACAGCACATGCTTCACCTTTTTGAAGTTTATGTAAAATGTTATTAATACCCGCATTTGAAGCAGTGCTATTATAATTGGGATTATTTGTTGATGTTGTGGTGAGTGTTTGTTCATTAATGCTACTGCTTTCTGACTTGGTAACCAAATCAGCTGGCTGGTTGAGCTGTAAAACTGGCGAGTTGGCGAGAGGCATTAGTTTAATATTTGATGGAGCACTATTGTCCAAATTCAGATTCACAACCTGGGAGCTTGACAAACTTTGTGTGGGGAGGCTGATTGTAGGAGTGACTTGTGTGGGTAATTTGATAATATGTGTTCCAGGGAATCCCTGAGTAGGCAATTTGACAACCTGAGCACCTGGCATGCCTTGGTTTGTTAATGTAACAGTGAGAAATTGTGGATTGGATGGCATCTGATTTATCAAAGAGACAAGTTGTGGGCCTGTTGATGCTTGGCTAGTCAAAGAGACAAGTTGTGAATTTGTGGGTGCTTGACTAGTCAGTGTGACAACTGGAGATGTTTGTGCTTGACTAGGTAATGAAACAAGTTGAGCACCTGTTGAAGACTGGCTAGTCAATGTGACAAGTTGTGTACCCAATGGAGGCTGGCCTGTCAGTTTAACAAGTTGTGTACCTGTTGGAGTCTGGCCAGTCAGTGTAACAAGTGGGGAACCTGTTGGAGGCTGGCTAGTCAGTTTAACAAGTGGAGTACCTGTTGGAGGCTGATTAGTCAGTTTAACAAGTGGGATACCTGTTGGAGGTTGGCTAGTCATTTTCACAAGTGGGGTACCTGTTGGATTCTGGCTAGTTAGTTTAACAAGTTGGGTACCTGTTGGATTCTGGCTAGTCAGTTTAACAAGTTGGGTACCTGTTGGATTCTGGCTAGTCATTTTAACAAGTTGGGTACCTGTTGAGGGTTGGTTAGTCAGTTTGACAAGTTGGGTACCTGTTGAGGGTTGGTTAGTCAGTTTGACAAGTTGGGTACCTGTTGAGGGTTGGTTAGTCAGTTTGACAAGTTGGGTACCTGTTGAGGGTTGGTTAGTCAGTTTGACAAGTTGGGTACCTGTTGAGGGTTGGTTAGTCAGTTTGACAAGTTGGGTACCTGTTGGGTTGGTTAGTCAGTTTGACAAGTTGGGTACCTGTTGGAGGCTGACTAGTCAGTTTGACAAGTTGGGTACCTGTTGGAGCCTGGCTAGTGAATGTAACAAGTTGTGTAGCTGCTGGAGCTTGACTAGCCAATGTTATAAGTTGTGTACCTGTTGGACTCTGGTTAGTCAGTTTACAAAGTTGTGAACCAGTTGGAGCTTGACTAGCCAAGGTGACAAGTTGTGTACATGTTGGAGCCTGGCTAGCCAGTTTAACAACTTGTGTACCTGTTTGAGCTTGACCTGCTAATGGTACAAGTTGTGTACCTGTTGGAATCTGGCTAGCTAATTTAACAAGTTGTGTACCTGTTGGAGCTTGACTAGACAACGTGACAAGTTGTGTACCTGTTGAAGCCTGGCTTGTAATTGTGACAAGCTCTGTACTTGTTGGAGCATGACTAGCCAATGTGACAAGTTGTGTACCTGTTGGAGCCTGGCTAGTTAGTTTAACAACTTGTGTACCTGTTGGAGCTTGACTACCTAATGTGACAAACTGTGTACCTGTTAAAGCCTGGCTAGTCAGTGTGACAAGTTGCGTTCCTGTTGGAGGTTGGCTAGTCAGTTTAACAAGTTGTGTACCTGTCGAAGCTTGACTATTCAGTGTGACAAGTTGTGTACCTGTTGGAGGTTGGCTAGTCAGTTTAACAAGTTGTGTACCTGTTGAGGCCTGGCTAGTCAATGTGACAACTTGAGAACCTGTTGGTGCTTGACTTGTGAATGTTAGAACTGGTGCAGCTGTTGTTTTACCTGGCAGTGTGACTAATTGTGAATTAGAAGAAGATCCCTGATTAGACAAAGGAACAACTGAAGAACTGGAAGGAACCTGAGCTTGGTTTGGTAATGTGATGATATGTCTGCCATTAATTACTGTAGTGGGTATCTTGATGAGATTGGAATTATTTCCTGAACTGTTTAAATTCAGAATTGGAGATGTTTGATTTAATTTGACAATATTTGTTGTGTTGTCACTGCTGTCTGCTAATTTAAAATAATGTGAACTGTTGGAGATGGGATTCAGTCTAAATGATTTTGAATTGGTATCATTCATTAAATTGGCTGGTATCTTTAAAACGGAAGCATTTTCAGGATGATTGGAATCATTTGCTTCCACTTGTGTATTAACACCATTACTGGCCAAGTCCACTTTTATGTGTGTCTCATTATTTGCCAAACTTCCTAACTTTAAAAATTGTACAGTGTCATCTATTTTGATAGAGTTGTTTGGTTCTTGGTTAGCTTTTAAAGCAAACACTTGACCGTTCATAGAAGAATTAAGGTTGACATTGGGAGCCACAGAAGCAATAGTTATTGGGGTAACTGTGGCAGAATTTGATTTAAGAGGTTTAAGTAAAACTATTACCGGAGACTGTTGGCTGCTACTACTTTGACACATTGTAACCGGGGTAACTTTCTGAAGGTCAACATTCATGTCTGGATTCAAGGAATTAGCCTTTGAAAAACTTGTCTCTGCATTTGTTGTTGTTGTGGTTGTTGTAGGTGAAAAAATACTACAGGCATCAGAAGGTGTCATAAGCCTAATTGTCTTTACATTATTAACTTTAGGTGGGTTATTTACAGGAACAGCAGTTTTAGATTCAGCAAGATATGTTGGTGAATTACCAATTGTAGTAACAGGTAGAGAATTGTTTATTATGTTATGATAAACCTGAGCTTGTTTAAATTTGTCTTTTGTATTGTTTGTTTCTGGTGGATTTGAAATATTAGACATGGATGTTGTGCAAATTGTTGAGTGCCTACTTTGTACTACTGAACTGACTGGCGCAAGAGATGGCAGGGTCAAAATACTTTCAGTAGCTGAAGTTGTTGTTTTGGGAAGAAGCTTTACTAACAGTGGGACAGTGGAGGAACTTGATTGAGGGAGAGCAAGAACAGAATAAGAGGAGGAAATAGAAGAAGGAGCATTTGTTGTTGTAGCAAGAACAGTTGAATCCGAGGAAACATTTGAATCTATTTGGTTAACACAGACTAAAGATTTATACATTGATGACGTGAGAGCTGTGGTCGGCTGCAAATTATTCTGAACAATGGGAGCTAGTACAGAGGTTGATGTAGGCCTTGTTAAAGGCAGCAGAGGAGAGGCAACATTGCTGACTATAGCATTTTGACTTGGCACATGGTTAATGTCTGACACAAGGCTATGGGACACAAAACTCGTGTGCACAGTTGGTTTCTTTGTCACAAGCTGACTAGAGGAAGTGTCAGATTTAGTGTTTGGTATAAGCAAACATGGGGCCATTTGCAAAGAGTTGGAGTTGTCAGATAAGGAAAGGCTAGCCATTTCATCAACTTGGCCACTTGGAAGTGATTTGCACTGGACATGGGATGCCAATGATTGCAATGTCATAAATGCACCAACCAAATCTGTATTAGCAATCTGGACTTTGGGAATCAGCTGACCGGTATCATTTGCTGGGTTTATTGGTTTTATCACATTTGCAGAACTTGGGAAAGACTGGACAAGTTGGTGGTTGCTGGCAGAAGTGGTGACTGGGAGAGTCAGAGCCTGGGTTAGCTTATTGTCTGTGCTAACTGGAATAGAGTTGTTAGTATTCACAGATGGTGAATGACACTGAAGCAAAGATCTCTCAGAAAGTGAAGAGTTAATTTTGTTTACAGATGAAATGGGAGCTGTAATGAAATTAGTTGTGGCTGTTAATGGTTTTTGAGAGAGCAGACTGATTGTTGGAGTTGATGAAGTAAAAGCTTGAGTATTGTGGTAAGAAGAGAGGTGAGTAGGAGCAATTGTTTTTGAAACAACAATCGTCTCTGGAATCTTTTCAGTGTCTTCAGACTGAGTCTTGGGTGCCAAACCTGCTGAATAGATCAAAGATTTCAGGTTCAATGATGACAGGGGCATAGATGTCTTGATAATTAAAGTGTTATGAGGAGATGAAGAAAGTATATTTGGACCGGAACTTGTGACAGGTAAATACTTTATGCTATCCGTCAGTGTTTCAACAGCTGTTGTGGTGGTTGCAGTTGAAAAAGGAAGTGTGGAAATCCTGTAAGTATGTTCTGAAATAAATTCGGATGTTGCTGGTAGATATTTTAATAGATCTGGAATTGGAATTTGAGAAGGAGATACATTATTTTTAAATGAAACTTCTTCCACTTCTTGTCCATTTTCGTCGAGCAAAACTACTGTAATTTTGGCATCAGGATCCAGAGGTTCAGAATCACTTTCAGTTGAACTCTGGCTGTCTTCCAAATTTGTGGATTCTAACTCAGAAGCTAACACTAAGTACATCTGACCATCAATATTCTTTGTATACAACTGAGAGTGATCACCTTTCTCTAAGGCAGCAGCTTTTAAGGTTTCAGCCTTTGAATTCATTTTCCCCTGGTCAGAAGTTGATCTGAAACGAGAGGAAAAAAGTAAATAAATAAAAAGGTTTCTTTTGAGATTTTTTTTTATATGAAATATAAAATGAGTGACCATGCTAAAATGAGTCCAAAAGTGACAAATTTATCAAACAATGAATGGTACAGTATATTTCTATTTGACTGAGAAGAGAAATGAATATATTTTGAGAAGTCCAGCTATTTCGATATAATTTAATATGATCTATTAACAATATTAACTTAGTCCTGGGTATGACGATACATCCAGGTCTCTGATCAGGAGATTGGAGGATTTGAGGAGCATGGAACCAATTCTTGATTGCTGTTGTTCCCAGGTTCGAGACCTGGGGTAGTAGCACCTGTTAGCTCACCATTTATGGGCAAATAGTGAACCTCAAAACATTATGAAAGTATAAAAATATATTTTTATAGTAAAAATACCAGCAATACATTTTTATACAAAATAAATTACTAACAATCTATATTTATAGTAGAATTACCAAGAATACATTTTTAAAGCAGAATTACCAACAATAAATTTTATAGCAAAATGACCAAAAATACATTTTATCTGTAGTTGAAGCCATAAAACTATGTTCAAAATATTTAGATTTCAGCATTAAATAACCCATAGGGGTAAAATCAAACATCAAAAAAACAATATTAGTTAACACATTTTCCAGCTAATTATATATAATTTAATATGGTCTATTAACAATATTAATTAACAACATATTTTGAGAAGTCCAGCTAATTTGATTATTATATATGATTTCTTCTTTTTCCTATTGAAATTGCTCATAAGTTCTATTCCAATAGTTTCTCATCTTGTACTTCTCACAAATGGAAATTTTTTCCTGTTTCTTGCTTTCCTGTTAAATATGATCTTCCAAAATTTAAATGCAATATCAATCATCATCATCATCTGTATTTTTGAATTTTATTAATTCTTCAACTTAATTCCCCATATAAAGCACTATCTTGATTAATTCATTAAAATGCCATGTCTCATCATGATGTGGGCAGTCATGACTCTCCACAGTTTTCTTTTATCTATTATCTGTGAATAACCTTTCTTGGGAAAGAGAGTGAAGAAGTTTCCTGTTTGACTAACTCCACAATTTCCCTTTCCTAATCTGGTTGCCACTTAGCTAGAGAGCACAGTCTATCTTGCTACTTAACCCATAGCTGGGTAGAGAAGTGGTAGATTTTTCAAGAGCACTGGTGTGAAATTGAATGCAACAGACTAGCCCAGTATTTGAACTCAACTTGCTGAACTGGCTTGATACAACTGTTTAATTCTTTAATTGATATATATATATATATATATATATATATATATATATATATATATCTCAATGAGATATTCAACAACAGCATGGGTAAAAGTATCTAGTTTTGTAAAGTTGCCAGGAGCTATCAGTGAACCCTATTTTATGTTGCAAAAGTGGTCCACTAAATGTCCATTAACTTGTTCTCAGATTTTTTTCAAGGCTTTGTTGCTTGTGTTTTGGAATTAAACCTTAGAGCATTAGGAATAAAGATAATAGTTTGTTTCCAAGCACACTTGTCTGCTAGGGCAGCCAAGTAATCCTTGTTGAAAATGCCTACTCAGGTACATTTGTGTTTGTTCAGCACTTGAAGAGCAAACCTTTGGTTTATACTGCAACTATGCTGAGCAGACCTTAGTTACAGTTTCTGAGAGAGAGTGCATCAACTGGTGTAATCAACAGTTTGAACAAGGCCATCAGACTCTAATCCTTGATCCCAATGATTTTTAACTTTGTGCTAGAAAAACCATCACCCAAATTTACTTACAAGGCTTGGAGCAACTTATGGTATGGTATCTGAGCCCTTTCCAATGCTGCCATATGTTGGGATCACTTTGCAATCTTAACATCAAGAAGTCATTTTCTTGATAAAATGACCATGGTGAGATTTGAACCTGGGTCTCATGGTCAGAAAGTGAACATTTTAACCACGTGGCCATGCTTTGTAAAACAATAGAAAGGCTACTTGCACTGGGAATAATGCAGCATTGAAATAGTTAAACTAATATTTAGAGGTGAGCCCCAGATTTTTAGACCAAAATTAAATATTCTCTTACAATTTGATCATTAGAATATATGAAAGTTGAAAAATGTACAAAGTGCAGTAAGTGATTAACTGTTTGAATAATCAAGTGGTCTTTGTATTATATAGACCACTGTTATACAAATAGATGGTTACAAAATAATTCCTACTTCAATTGTTTTGGATAGCTAGAAGACAATTTCTATAAGTCAGGGTTCCACACTAGCCTCTTTCACCATCATCCTAGAGCTGGCACAAAACAACTTTAATCATGCCAAAAACCTTGAAGCTGTCCTGAAGTCAAAATGGTATTATCATTCATAGTTGCTAGTAGTATAATAAAAATACCATTAAAATATTTAGGAAATAAATGTAAAAAGGCTAAATATTAAAGTTTTAGTAATAGATAACTACAAAAACAAATTAGTTAAGTTTCACTCTAATTTTTATAAAATAACTTCTTCTCTGAATTTCTGGGATGAGGAGTTATCATTATTTACATGCGGATTTTTGTCCTCATCTTTGTTGTTATTACAACATTTCAGCTGTTGTGCCCTCTGACCTTCATCAGATGTATGTTAACCTGGGTAACTTAAAGGGAATTTCAAACTGAACCCTTTATTTAATCAACAGGGGTAGACTGTTCTCATTCCTTTACAATGTCTAGGGATATTTATTTTTTATTTAAACATTTCAGTTAAATTACCTTGAATAATTTTATCAGGAAATGATCTCATTAATTAATTTTCATTAGGTACCTCCACTAATTCACTGAAAAAAGAGTGTACCATGATGAAAATGTCCCAGACTTAATAAAAATAAAGTTTTATCAAAATGTTTGTTATTAAGAGGAAAGACCAAAGTATTTTTAATTGTTTTTAACTTTTTACTCCTTTCTAACATGTTTGAAATTTGGGCTAAAAATTTTGTTTTAATTGTCAGATTTTAATACAACTTTCAGGACTTATTCACAAATAAGTGAATTTATTTTTGAAATTATTATTTTTAGAAAATCTTACTAAAATTTTTTTTTTTGTTTTACGTCTGTTAATCCTCGCCACCAACCGCCACCTTACTTAAAATTTTCTAGAATTTAAAAACTTCAATGAAATTTTTTTTATTAGTTAAAAGACAGGAGAATGTAAATCATCAATTTTTTTTTTTTAAACGTTTACCAAGATTCCTAAAATCTGCTCCAAATTGTAAAATAAAAAATGCAATAAAACTATGTAATTATTTAATTAGAAAAGCTTTTAATTGCTTTCATAAATAATATATATTAAGGACATTATACTCTGAAGGAAAAAATTGTTTTCAATGAATAATGAATTTTTACAAGAATTGTTTGCATTTTTCTTTTTTTAATTATAAAGATTCAAAAACGTTTTAAAATTCTTCCACACATTGTCAAAGTTATTAAATGAAGACTATATTTACTAAACAAAAATTCAAAAGCTTAATACAAATCATCCTAACAAAAATTTTTACAATAATTAATTAAAAATGTATGCATGCATGCTTTATTTATTAAAAGTCTGCCACTCTTGGTGAGAAGAATTTCTTTTAAGAAATTATTTGCTTTTAGAATTAAACATTTTGTATTGTCTGAACATTTTCCCAAAATCCTAACCATTCATCCTAAATCTATGTACTATACTCTCTGAAATTAATCTAATCTCAGGTTCTGTAACAAATACAACATTAAGGAAGTTTGTAAATATGGAATTGCATGGAGAAACCACACATCAAAGCAACTAACATATCCAATCTTTTGAGTGTCTTGGTTATCCCCCCTGTTGGAGGTTGAATTATCTTTTGGAAACAAACCATCACCACCAAGAAACATGGTTAATATGGGCTACAAGATCTGTGAATATTTTAACTTTTACCATGCTAATTTATAGAATTGTTCCCTTTACCACTGCTTTTCATTTTTTTTTTTTTTGAGTTTGCAAAAATATAAACATCTACTGCTTTAAAATTGTTATAACTTTCTTCATATTGTGTGCATAGATTTTATTTTTTGTATACTAATAAAAGAATGGATGAGTAATATTTTGATGTGATGCATTACATTTTGTATGCATGTTTTGATGTTGAAAACAAAAGAAAATAATTGAAACAACAAAAAACAAAAAAAAACAAATACATTAACAAATACATAAACAATTCAACATACTTCAACTTTTATTACTCCTTGTGGAGTTCTGGAGTGCAATAAGAAGCAAAATCACTAAAAAGCCTTTTCATTTTGTCAAAAAAATGACATGCTTCCTCATGTTTACATACAATAAGACACCAACATTTGTTTGCTCTTTCACCTGACTCATATTTGTCTCAGTGACAAATAAAGTTATTATTTCACCATTTATAAATAGACAAAATAAGTCACCTTCAGAAAGTCTATCACATATATTGATGGTTACCAGTAGCTTCCATAAAATTAATCAGCCACTGGTTGTTAGTAGCCGGTCAGTATCTAGTGATCATCATTGCTTTCCTCCATGTCACTAGCATAGTTCAACCACTTCACAGTGAATATCCACTTGAGTAAAGCCTTCAAAATCTTCATCAGAGTTTGAATCGTAGGAAAACTTCTGAATAAAAGCTTCATTGGATGCTGATGCAGCATTTTCATTTACAAAAAATTGTGAAAAAAATTAACATGGGTTTAATCAATGTTACACCTCATGATGAGTCTACAAGAATTCAAAATGGTGTCAGAAAACAGAAGTTTAGCCTAATTCCAAAGCAGTAGTAGGTGATTTCCAGCTTAAAATACTGGAAATAATATTTGACAAGCATTTATAGCAACCATCTCAAGGTGACATAATGCACCTACAGCACCAAAGGGAGAGAATTCTATGGTGACAATTTTTGCCTTCAGTGTGGTAAAGGTTAAAATCAAGCTAGTAATGTTTTATCAAAACAGACTGTGTTTTTCCAGTCATGATTAATGTTTGTACCCTCAATGAGGCTTCATGCCTAGAACATCTATTAAGGCACAAGCTATTTATTGTGTGGTTGATGAGTAAAAACTATTCCATGCATGCAAGTTCTTTGTATAGGATTGTTTGGATTCTATATCCTGTTTATTCATATATTTAATAATGTGAAAAATTAATTAAATCATATTTTTTAGTTTCAAAAACTGTCTTATCTATTTATTGATTTTATCATATTCTTGATGAAAAACATTCTTTTTCTCTTCTTAATTTTTATTAACTTTTACAATAATCTGACAGTGGAAAAAGCAACATGCCAGTGGCTAAATACTGGTTATAACAAAACTTGTCAAATGTTTATCTTTAAACCTTATTGCCATTGGATAACAGAGCTTTTCTATCTTAATAGCATTATTAATGGATGCAATGATAATAAAGTGTCACACAATGTGATTTTGGAGAGAGTAATGAAACTAATATTTTCAACAGAGAAGTTCTCTTGAAGGGACACTTAAATCATTAACCCCATTCTTTGATTTTGAATGAACAATCATTATTGTGGTTCTGAATTTTTTTTGCAGAGTTCACTTGTTATAAAACTAACATTAATATTGTACTTTTTCATTGTCAATGCTACCACTTAGGCCAATGTTGGAATGCTTAACAACAAAACAGTACCAAAACAAATTAACAAGTTCATAATGGTAAATGTCTGATGTTGAATCATAATAAGAGATATCTACTAATTAATCCAGGTATTTGCAAGCACATTTCATTATGGCTGAATAGAAAAATCCAAGTGAGTACATGAAATTTTCTTTTCTTTTGGGGAAGGTTACTGCTGAAATTTGTAATGTTTTGTTGAGAAACTTTTAAGAAGCTATAGGTTAAAACCCAAGTGTAAAAGTTGTATTCACATAAGAAATGTGGTTAAATGCTGATTGCAGACCAACCACAATCTGTTTAACCATCAACAAACCGAATTAAAATCTCAAAAAAAGTTTACCATACAGTCAATGAATCATTGCACCATTGATGAGGCATATGTGGTGACTGATATGCCTTGCATTTCCTGCCAGTGACCATTAATAGAATTAAAAAAGAAAAGCATTTTTATAAAATTCAAGCACAATAATCATTTGAATATGTGCCATAATTTGAAAGAACAAGTTTGAAATGAAGCACAGTTTCTTTCAAGGGATGCAACCAGGGATAAGTCTTGGGGCTATGGTTGCTACCTGGAAATGAGACAAGCTTCAAATCAATGGAAATTCACCAAAACCAGAAAATGTGATGTCAGCATCATCCAATATCATGTTTCTTTGATGTGAATGAGATCATGCACAAGAAATTTATTCTTCTTAGATCATGAATTATCATTTTTATTTAGAGGTGTTGAGAATATTGCATGAGAATGTATGGAGAAAATGAACAAATAACAGTGATTAGATGCTTTATGAAAACAATGTTCCCAAAATTTTTTAACCAAAACAATTCATTATCGACCTAATTCACCTAAAATCATTGCAGGTGGCATTTTTTGTTCCCTCAAGTAAATTATAGTCTTAAAGAGAAATGTTTTCCTGACATGTGAAATAATAAAAGCTAAAACAAAATGTACAGTGAAGAGTTCCAGAAAAGTTTCCAGCAGTGGATAAAAATGTTAGGACAAGTACATTCACTTGATAGATGCATACTCTAAAAGGGAATATAGCATTTCAAATGGTAAAACCTAATAAAACTGTTAGAACAAGTACACTGTATCAAGAGATGCATACATTGAAAAAGAATAAAGTTTCAACTGGTAAAACCTAATGAAGGTTTTTTAAAATAATCATATCCCAGTGATTTTTTTAGTATATTTTTTATTATTCCAGTGCTAATAATAATGAGAATACTAGAAATGTCAAGAAATATCGGGACCTTGCTTGAGTACTAAGAACTTGTTGAACATGAGAACCAGCATTAAAAACAGTTTAAAAGACTGAGCCTATTTGTATTAACCATTTTTTGGACAGTGAATATTAACGGGTTAGAGTAGAAACCTATAATATGGAACTTACTTAGAAACTAAGAAAATTAATAACCAATTTTTATTTTTATAATTAATATTTTACCCATTTATGTGGGCATAAATGGGTTAACGTCAAATAAGAATAGTGTGAAGACTTGCTATGATTTGATCTCTACAAAAACTGAGTGCTAGAAATGGCCCCAAAATTTTAAACACCAAGACAGAACAGCAAATAAAACAGAAACTATTCTGTATAGATGACCTTTCATTTTTAGACCCCTCCCCCATCTAAAAAGCTAACAGTTGCTTCCAACTCTTCCCAACAATGCACAAATTTAGAAAAATACAAGAAAAATACAACTACATTTGCATTTTAGATTTTACTCTGTTCAAAATCAATGTAGTTTAAATGGAGAACAAAGAAAATTTGTTTGTATTGTTAGGAAACAATAATTCTTGTTAAAATCTGCCTAAAGTCATATAATAAAGGAAACAAAACATTACAACAAATTCAGCACTTGTATATAATCTGAAATGTTCAAACTTAATGGTGTAGTCATTAATTGAAACGAGTAGAATTTTATGCATAGATTATGTTATTTCTTCATTATATGGATATACAAATATTAAACAATTTAAAAGGAAATTTTCTGGCAAAGGTAAGTATAAATAAATGCAGAAAGAAGAGTCTATAACAATGTTAATTTGTGGGAGGACATATCAAAATGGGACTGAAGACTCTAAACAAAAAAGTTAAATGTCAAAATGTAGAAAAATATTAAGACTGGAAAGAGAAGATTGTTTTAACAAAGATTAAAAATTTTCTTTAGAAAATTGTATGTTTGGAGCTATTTACTTGAGTGAATGTCTCAAGGCCACTGAAGGCAGCTAATTAAGTTCAATGCCAATCCACTTTCTATTTATAGAAGTTATAATATAATTATCTGCAAAAAGAAAAGAAGTGAGGAGACCACTCTGTAAATTTTTATCAAGAAACCTTTTTAAAAAAATTGCTAAAATTCATTCACCAAAGAGAATGAAACTCATTTTAAAAAGAGCTCAGATTTAGGTTCACTTTATAATTCTAATTTGACAAAATCTAATTGTCTCATGCCTGCTGCATAATGGCTACAGAACAGGAAAAATTTTAAAAATTGTGAATGGCCACATTGATTGTAAAGAATTAGAGGTGGGTTGCAATAGTAAATTCTTAGAGTAAATTACTTAGTATCAGCGAGAAACATATATAGAGAAAGGAGACAGTGAAAAAATTCTTTATTTTTCTATGGAAACTTAAAAGGATTGACTAGATATAAAGACAGTGAAATATTAGGTGAATATTCATGCTTCCACAAAACTAAGTTTTTCATACATCAATCAACATATTCAGATGAATATAAAAAAAATTAACTATATTGAAAACCCTTCATGAGTCACACTGGGTAGACTTACAGACAGCATGCAGCTTGTGGGCCATATATTGGACAGGCATATATATATAATAACAGAATGAACATTGTAATAAAAATCAACCAGAAGAAAAAAATGGAAGTTAATTAAATTTTGCTTATTTTAACAAAGATATAAGAAATATTTGTTTGTTTTCTGACGTTCACTTCAGTGGGTGAATATCTGAATGCAGCTGATATTTTTTTTTTTGTAAAGGATAAAATTTGTGCTTAGCTTTTATTTCAGTTTGCAGATATTAATATAAGTACATCTAAAACTAAAAGGTTTCAATATAAATTTTTCCAAATTTATAAGTGGAGTAAGTATGACAGACAAAAATGTAAGAAATTTTAAAGTTTGAATTTCCAATCAAAAATAATTGTGAGTAGGTAGGTGCTCTGTAATAAACAAAAATTGTTTAAAAATAAAATAATAAGCAGCTAGAATAGAGGCAATCACAGAATTGTTGGCCACAGCATGAGGCAATGAAGACAATACTAAAATGTTTAGTGAATGGTAAGATTATTTATTTCGTAAAAAATACAAAATTGTGAAACAAGGCCAAAGGGGGAAATGGGAAGAGGATGATCTTCATTAGCTATCCTAGTCAATCAAAATCAGAACCTATTCATTCATTACAATTTGCTCATTACACAAGAACTCATCCATCACCACTCAATCCTATATATACCATAATACTGCATATTCACAAAGAACCTACAAAACATCCCATGACGTAAAAATTTAATTTCATAGTCCGTAAAGTCCATTTATATGAAAAGTTCTTGATTCATTAAATGATGGGGTGGGAGGATGAAACCAGAAAACAAACTAAAAATAAAATACAAAGATAAAACTAAAACAATGTTAGTAGACCCACCCATCCCTCAAAATAATAAGAGTGGCCAATGTATTCTGATGATAGACAGAATCAAGAAGCACATTCACTAATGGAATGGGAAGGGTAAAAATAAATGCTGAAAAGGGGAAATCACAGGCTGACCCAGTCAGGATAAAAAATGGGGGGCAAAAACAAACTAGGGGAGGTTAGTAATCTCAACATGGATCATAACAAAAGAGAATGCCAGGAACAGGCTAGGATCAACACTTATCCACATTAACTAGGAAAACATAATATTGTCTAACTTAACCAGGGTAAGGTTCACAGGAAACCGCCCGATTGCATCAATGGAACGATAAAAATCAAGGCTAACTCCATCCACACGAACCAGGCTTGCCTCAGTCACCCACCTTTCGCTGAAATCTGTTGAAATCGAACACTTTCTATCAGATCTGTTCCTTATGCTAAGCTGATGCTTAAAGAAAACAACCAGATCCTGATGCAAATAGTGTTTGTCCTGTAAGATTCCCTGATTTTGTGACGTCCACACCACCATCCTTGCCATGGCTAGCAACGTAAAAAACACCATCCATTTTACCCGCGAGAACAGAGGCGACACATTGTCAATCACATATGTGAGATCGATGGACATGAGTTGATCAGGAGCGATATGAGCTGTCAACTAGCTGACATACTGCCAGAAAGGGTGCACCTGAGGACAATGAATGTTTATTACTTGTCAATAATGAAGAGAATGTTTTTGATTTTATAAATACAATTGATATGTATACAGAATATCAACTTTGTAAAGGAAATATGAAACATTTCAAAAAAGTGTTCTGATGGCTATACATAGAAATGTGTGTTCATAGACTATCACTGGATGATCCATTAGTCCACACAAAAGAATTGAAAACAGTTGGTTACATTTAAAAAGATTTTTAAGTGAGAAACTAACATTCAAAATCTCCCATCAATGGGAAATCATTTCTAAGTATATATTTAGAAAAAAAATTCAGAATCATATTTGACATTTTAAGAAATGTACAATTTATATATTTTACATTTCTGATCTTGTATATGCATGTCGGGCCCTTGATTTTGAAAGAACTAAAATAAGAACCAGATATGCATAATAATGTTACTCTTGATTTGTCATCAAGAGAAAAATATTCTGTATTTCAGTTAATGTATCAGGTATGGCATCAACATTTATGTATTATTTAAACATAAATTAGAACATACTTATCTGTAAAAATAGTTTTAAATTTTTTTCATAAGGCTTCTTAATGTTCTTTCGTTTCATTGTTTACAGTTTAATTAAATATGGCGACTCAAACAAGACATAATCAAATTGTTACATTGAAAACGGCTGGTATGAAAAATTGTGAAGTCATCAAACACTTAAATGCTAGCATGAAAACTATTTTTATTGTGAGGAAGAAACAACTTCAAGTCCAATTCCAGGAAGTAACTGTTTAATTCTTATCAGGAGAGTTATAAAATTGTTGGCTAAGTTCCCTGCTGGGGGGATAAACTGTAATCCACAGTTGTAGAATTCAACAGAGGCTGTATATATTCCAGCAGCACTGATCCTTTTCACACAGCCAACATGATCTATAGTAGCTGGCCAGGAATTTTAACAATTATGCCATCCATATGTAGTCTCCAAGTGCTCCACAACTTGAATCCCCAAGAGTCAAAAGGGAGGTCAACCAGTGGCTTCACAGTACCAAGGATTTGTTGAAGACCACAACATGAGAGCCTACATGGATAAAACTACCTGATCTGATAGCTGGATATTTCGGATAAGTTCCTAAAGAGGATTTGAGGATAAAGTCATACACGATTCAACAAATAGTTGCGCTCAAATACCTCCAAGCAAAAACAGCTTGGCAGAAGGAAGAAAATGTTGGAGGCAAAGTAGCAAGCTACAAACAAAGGTTTTGCTTGGTTGAACAAGTAGTTTTTCACTGTAGCAGCTGTGGTCAACTATCAAAATATGATTTATGCCATTTCATAAGGAAATATTCTCAAAGGTGTCAGAACACACTTCAAGCAACAGAAAGCAACTGGTGTCATGGATTGGGCTGCTGTTACTTCTGATGGTTTAAACTCACAATGGATGTTTATTGAGGAAGGGTGAAAGGGAACAACAGAATCTGACTACAAATATTTGAGGAAAATGTGTTAACCTAGTTGTCAGTTACATTTGGAAGTTGCCATGTCTTCACTCAAAGCAGAGCACCTACACACAGCCAATTTGACACAGAAATGGAGAAAGAGACATTTATATGGATATTTTGACATGTAAATTTGGCCTGACATTATTAATCCTATGGACTTTGTGATATGGCCCACATTAAAGTATGGTGTTTTACGTATCTTGTATTCAAGTTTGTCCGACCTGAAAAAAGCACTTATGAGATCATGTTATAATTTGAGTGAAGAGGTGGTGAAGATATCATGTACATCAGCTGAGAAGAGATTAAGGGCTATGATGGAAGCAAAGGGTGGCCATTTTGAATTGTAAATATATGTAAAATATTATCAATAAATAATAAATGACAATCAACATGTAATATTTCATTAATCAAAATCTATAACTTAATATGTAAATGTACATGTACCCAGTATAAAATTTTAAGACATGTTTATCTGTATGTGGAGGATATTAATATGAAATCTTAAAGAGTAGAATCAGGTTTTAATATTTAAGGAAATTTTTTATCACTTTAAACCTTATTTTTAAGTGAATACTCACATTTGAGTAAGCACTGTTTATTTATTGAACAGGATATTTATTTTTGTCTACCTGAATGTTTTAGAAATCTTATTAAAGAAAAATATACACTCTCTGGCAAGATTTTGAACTTGCATTCCTCAGGCAGAGGAAGCTACGATTAATCCCAGCACACCTTAACCAACTTGGCCTTGAAGAGCAGCCGGTCAAGCAAAACTTTTCCTGTCATAGAATCTCTCAAAATTTTTCACATCTGCACAGTTTTGTATACAAATGTAAACAAAAAGATGCAAAGACATTTTGCTTTGAATTGAGTTCATGATGAGCAAGGCAGTAAAGCCACAGAGACACAAGGAGTTACTGGTTGAGGACAAGTTAGAAACAAAAAACATTGCTAAGGAGCAAGAACTAAAGAGAAATCAGGAGGACAGTAGATAGCAATTGACATTGCATTTAAATTTTTGCTGATTAAAGTTGGCTGGAAAGCATGGAGCTGGAAGGGAGTTCTACAGGTGAGAAGTATAAAAAAAGAAAATGTTAGCATAGAATTTACAACTACATCTAGCCAGCTCAACTGTAAATTGGTGAGACCTCATCGCTATTCTAGTACTGTGCTTAAGAGCAATTACCATGAAAGTGGGAAAGTGACTGAAGCCAAGACACTAGATCAGGGCCAATAATATTGCTGATTTTTTTTTTTTGATTTTATCAAGGAGCTCCAGATAAATAGCAAGGGCATCAGACCATATGCAGCAGCAATAATATAAGTATAGATGAATGGTAGACTTACAGATATATAAGATATACTCTGGAGAGAAAAACCATCTAGCACTACACAGTGAACCAATCTTCCTATCAATGGATATAGTCTTTCCACTTCATGTCTACTGAGAATGTTAACCAAAGAAGGTGCAATAAATCACTCTCCTGGATGTCAGCATCAGCTATGCTGATGAAAAGCAGAGAGCATTCTCTCAAATGATTAATAGAAAACAGTTTAGTTTTCGAGGCATTAAAATTAACAAGCCATCCTTTGCCCCAATTAACTACAGACTGAAGGTCATTTTGGATATCAGCTGCCATTTTGATCTTATCAAACTGATCAGACTTACTATCAAGACACAAGTAAATGGTCATGTCATCGGCATAGATACCAAGTTGACAGCTGATGCCATTGTGAAGATTCTTAATGAAAATTAAAAACAAAGTAGGATCAAACATGGACACCTGCATTAGTATGAAAGGAACTACAGGAGTGGTCATTCAGGATTACTTTCATTTCACGATTTGATAGGAAAGATTGGATCAGTTCAAAAATTTATCCAGAGACATTGTAACTTTTCAACTTCTGGAGAAGACCTACATGTCAAACTCAGCCGAAAGCTTTCGAGATGTCCAAATCTACAGCCTAAGTTTCACCATTCTTATCTAGATCTTGATAGATTCTTTTTGCAGTAATTGTCAGTACTAGAGATGTGTGGGTTAACCGAAAAACCAACATTCGGTTTCATCTTCACACCATGAAACCACTTTCGGTTTTGTTTTTATATCACTAGTGAGCGACCATATCCAAAAAACACTATTGCAAAAGACTTTCAGATGTTAATATAAATTAAATTTTATAAACATTTATACCATTGTAAGAGAAAAAGATTGAACAAAAATATGTTAAAAACATTTAATTGACTAGTTTTAGGAAATAAATGTGAAATTTATTTATTTACAAAAAAAGTGAAGAAAAAAAAGGAAATACAACATCTGAAAACTATTTGTTTCAGTTTTCAAAGAAAAAAAACTTTTTTGTGGTAAAATTAAGTTAACAACAAAATAGTGAGTAAAAATAAAAAAAATAATTGCCAGTTTCATCTTAATGAAGTCGGATTTTTGGTAAGGGTTTTCTAGTAAGCTATTATGCCAATCATGAAATAAAGTTGTTGCAAACAAGAAAAATGAATGAAGATTTTTTTTTTATAAATAAATTTATTTTTTTTATCTAGGGTATGCACCTAAATTATATATTAAGAATAATTAAAATAGTTCTTAAACTCACTTTCAAGAATGTATATTTCCAGATTTTCTCTGTTTTCTACAAATAAAATTATATTTCTATCTAGATGTTAAAAAAATAAAGTAAGTTTTAGTCTCATTTTTAAAATGTGTATATTTTCAAAACTGCACATCATTCTTTTAAACCCAAAGTAAAAATTATTCCTTTTTAGCCCCTAGTGTTCAGTGGGTGTTCTGTTCTGCCTATAAAATTCTTCTAAAGAAGGAAAATTAATTCATTTTATTTTTACAAATATCTTTATGGTTTTATCTAGCAAATACACTTAAGATTATATATTAAAATGATTAAAATAGATTATAATTTCAGTTTTAAAATGTGTATCTAAAAAAGAACTGGTGATACTTGCAGATTTGGAAATATATGCATTCTAAAAATGAAATTAAAAGCTTTTATTTTTAATATTTCATTTTAGGTGTATTTGCTAGATAAAGACAAATTTATTTAGGGGAAAATAACTCATTAATTTTCCTTGTTTAGAAGAAATTTATTTGCAAAACGTCAATAACAGTTGATTGGCATACCAGAAAACCGATTTTTTTTTTTTTTATTTGCTTATTTTATAATTTTTGAAGGAAGTCACTTCCTTGGGTCAGAAAAGAAATGAACATCTTCCTGGTTGTAGTTTAAGTTGTCATCTAATTGAGTGTACAATTTCAATATTGATAAAGATTGGTCATTTTGATTTTGCAAAACAAAGTAACATGTAAAATTTAGTCTAAAAAAAAAAAAAAAAAAAAAAAAATCATTTTACATTTTCGGCTGGTCAAAGCAATACCATTTTAACTCACTGTAAAAAAATAATTCAATGAATAAAAGCACGTACAAATTACATATTTAGAAAGATTATATTATTTTCTTTCCAGCCATATGAATATTTTCAAGATTGGACCAGAAATACAAGAGATAGTGCGAGTTGAATGGATTAGGTATTATCAATCTCAAACAAAATCAGATATCAACTGGAAATGCTATCATTACATTAGAAAGCAAAAATGCTAAATTAAACACCAAAAAAACGAATTGAAAACCACGGTATAAAGGAAAACAAAACTGGAAACTGATACCGAAACATAAATTGCCAAACCGACCAACTCTAGTCAGTACATCAGCAGTTGACCTGGAGAAACAAAAGCCATGTTGCCTGTCTGAGAAAAGGCCCTGTGATGTGAGATGCTTAACCAATTCAGGATTGATTAGGGCCTCTAGGAGTTTCCCAAAAAGTGGCAGAAGACTAATAGGCTGATAATTGGAGAGCATCAGACAGTTCACCAAAGTTCTTAAAAACTGGAACAACAGCAGGCAGGAAAACAAGAGGCACTTATTATAATGTTTAAAGAGAACAGGGGCCAGTTCAAGAGCACACTTCTAAATGACTATTAGAGGGGTACCATCAAGTACACATGCTTTGTGAGAATCCGGGCTTGAGATGATAGTAGAAACTATAGAAGGGGTTATATGCATATCACACAATCAGTTCTAAGTGAGAAGTTAGGCATGGATACTCCAGATGAGTCAGGAGTATAGTTTAAGAATTTATGGAGGAAACATTCAGCTTTATCAGAAGATATTGACACCTCAAATTGATTGAAGAAAGGAGGAATCGGGAACTTACACTTATTTAATACACTATAACAAAGCTGCCAATAGTCACAAGAGTCAAAGTATTTGAATGCAATACAGTGCCTCATTCTCTCAGCAAAATGAGCCTTAGCTCCTTCAAGGACTCATTTACATTTATTACAAGCAGCAATGAATAGGCATCTGTTTTGATGGAAGCTGTCACGCTGGTATAGCCAAAAATAGTGGTCCCTGAAGAAGCAGTGCAAGCTGGTGTAAACCATGGAGAAAACTGAGGTTTCACCTGGTATTTCTTAAGAAATGAAAGGATTCATCCCAGTTTTGATACAAGTGCACAGCTCTCAATTTGATGGTTAATGTGCATCTCAAAAAAAAAAAAAAAAAAAAAAAATGGACTAAGTCCAAATCAGCTTGCTGGTAATGAGGTCTTAGGAATATATATATAAATTTTAAACAGCTGACACCTCATCATAAGAATCATTAAAGAGTAGTATAATGTTTTATACTAAATGGAAATATTTATTCTGGTTTTTGCTATTTTCCCTTTTTTTAAATATTAAATTGCAATTAAATCCTCATTTCCTCCCAGTTTGTCTATTATCCTGCAATTCACATTAACATTATACTAGTTACCTACAATTCTTCTGATGAGGTGTTGGCCAAAAAAGTCACCCTTTTAAGGGAAAAATATAGGATTTTCTGTTTAAAACTGTCTTTAAGTTCTTATATATATATATATATATATAAATAAAAAGTAAGAACAGCAAGATATATAATCCAGTGTTCTTATAGATATTTTTATTTTTTACAAAATAGTGCTCAATGTAAATTTACAGAGCATTAATATAAATTAACTGATTTAAAATATGGGTTTTTCGCTACACAGTTCTAACCATGTTTCAAAAATGGAAGCTAAAAGCTTCGAATTTAATTTTGTAATTAAAGACATTAGTTCTATTTCATCCTCAATTCTGGAGTAACTTATTTTTAAATTTACTGGGTTTTAAAGGCACAGCAAAAATCAAAATTTACAATTTCCAAGGATACAGAGAAATCCATTCATATTATATATATATATATATATATATATATATATATATATATATATATATAATTTTTTATTATAAGAGATTATGATAAAAACATATTGATCACTATAAATCTTTCTCTCATTTGGAGATACATACACACACTCAAGATTAAATGCATTTATTCTAACAAATTTATAGCTGAATTAGAGTAAATGATCTCATCTATAGATCAACATATATACAAGTTACAAAATAAGCAATATATCAACAGTACTCAGAAGCCATATTAATACTTGGTCAATTGTCATTAACACAAGCCTGTTTTATTATACAAATGGTAAATACCACCCTGTGATACATTATTTCAAGGTGTTGATATAATACATAAAGAAGTGTAAGGAGACTAATTGTTTTTTTTTTATCATTTCACCACAAGCAAGCCAATAATGTCACTCTGATGCAAGGGATTACTAAGAGTGAAAGAAAACAAAAACATGCTATAAAAGAGAAAGGACAATAAAAGAATAAGATTCAAAAAGACAGAACATGGTGATTGATGTTACATTTAAAGTTTTAAAGAGCACAGGTGGCAAGGAAACAAGAAAGTGGAAGAGAGAAATATGAGAGAAAAAAACTATTAGAATAGAACTTAAAGTTACATCTAACTATTTCAACAGTAAAACTGTGAGACCTAGTTGCAAATCTTGTAATATGCTTAAATTCATGTAGTTGAGGTACCAGGGATGAAAGCTTATTAGAATAATTGCCATTAAAATATTTATAGAAAAGACAGAAAGAAGCCATGTCACAGTGGTAGGAATGTGACTGATGCAGAGATGTCAAATCAGGACTGATAACATTACAGACCTTCTTTGAATTTTGTCAAGGATCTTGAGATATATAGCAGAGGCAACAGTCTAAATATGGCAGCAATATTCAATGCAAGGATGAATAGTAGATCTATAACTGTGCAAGAAGGATTCTGGCGAGAATTGTCTAGCCTGACACAGAGACTCAAACTTTCATCTATCCTAACAACTGATTCAATATAATCATTCCACTTCATGTCAGTGAAAAATATGAGACCAAGAAGATGCAAAGAGTTGATCTCCTGGAGATTAGCATCAGCCATGCTAATAGAAGGCAAATATAGTTCTCTATGATAGCAGTTTCATTTTGGAGGCGTTAAGATTTACAAGTCTTTTCTTGCTCTAGTTAACAACTGATTGGAGGTAATTTTCGAGACCAGCTGCCAGTTTTACTTCATTGGACATATAAGACCTATTATTAAGACAAAGAGTAAATAGTTGTATGATTGGAATAAATACAGAGTTGAGAGCTGATGACACCAGGAAGATCATTGTTGAAAATAAGAAACAACATAGGTTAAAGGATAAAGCCTTGAGTGACCCATGCATTAATGTGAAAGGATTGAGAGGAGTGGCCATTCAATATGACATTCATTACAAGGTCTGTTAAGAAAGACTGAATCAAGTTGAATATTTGGCTAGAGACACCATAACATTTCAACTTGTGTAGAAGGCCAGCATTTCAAACTGAGTCAAGCATCTTCAAAATATTTAAGCCAGAGTCTGAGACTTGCCATTCTTATCTAAATCTTAATAGGTAACTTCAGTAATAACTATTAACATATTGGCAATTGACCTAGAGAATCAAAAGCCATATTGTTTATTTGACAGAAGGCCCTGCAAGGTGAGGTGTGTAACCAATTCAGAGGTGATTAGGGCTTTTAGTAGTTTGCCAAAAAGAGGTAGAAGACTAATAAGCCAATAGTTTCAAGTAAACAATTCCCATTAGCCCATGTTGACACCCCTGTGGCCACTTTCGCTCTTATCTAATGCAATGGATGTCACATGAGTCTGCCACTACTATCTTAATGTGTCGGTCTTGGCAAGCGTCTGTATTATATGGCTATACAAAATTGGGTCTGTGGTTGTTCATTTGATCAATGTTGCAAACTCTGCAACTCCACTGATGTGCAACAATTCTCTGAAATGACTACCCAGTCAATTTTTGACAGCCCACAAACCAATTCCTCCTAAATGGTTCTAATTAAACAAAATGAACATTAGTATATCTCAGATATAGCACCTGCTTACACTAGTCTTTTTCACTGTAAAGCTTAATATAGCATACATCACCATCTGAATCTCAGATACACTGAATGATGAGCAACAGATCCCTTAAATGCACTTGGTGATAGATGTCTCAATGACAATAAGTGCATTCCTTGGACCCTTGAATAACTTCTAATCTCTACAGCTTCATTTTTTTTCTTTGACATTTAAGTCCTAACAACATATACAATAAAGAAAGGGGCCTTCATCTAGCCCCAAGCAAACCTGACTCACCATAGAGTTCTCCTTCAGGCATTCATCTTCATGTCTTTGGCTTCCACTTGTGAAACACTTTCTACATCTCCCTTGAAGATCCTCCCACATGCCTATCAGCTTCCTCTTGCTTTGTGGCATTACAGTCTTTTTTTCTCCCTCAACATCATTAGCTCTTGCCTCCAGGCACCTTTTCAATTCTGTTAGGGGGATTTCATCTTCATCCCATTCATCCAACTCTTTGTCTGCAGAGCTTCCTTGTTCCTCCTTCTCACAGCCTCCGGCTTTGTATCTTGAGGTATTAGTTCCTACCGCCATTCCAGAATCATCATCTTCTAATGTACAACTCGGTCCAGCCAATGTCACTTGCCTTACTGATCTTCCCTTCTCTGTGACCACAGGAATATTCCATTCCTCAATTGTTCCTCATTTTATATTGTTAGCATGCACTCTTTTCACCTTATTTCTCAATTGACCCCAGATCTTAAAAAAATCGCCAACCCTGTTTGCTCTACTATCCTGTAGTATGGCCTCCACTTTTGATTCAATTTACTTTGCCTCATATGGGCCCTATAGAACAACAACTTCAAATATCACCTCTGACCAGTTTTTGTTAACCCTTTCATTCAGTTTCTTCTGTGCCTTGGAAATTCATTTTCTTACCTGTACAAAGATAAAGTGTTGTTTGATCATAATCCTATGAAAGTCCTTGCCCATATATTTTCTTTGAGGTTTCAGATTATCAATAGGTAACACCACATCTCTGCCGAACACCATGTAATATGGAGAGAATCTACTGGTTTCATTAATTGAGAATCTGGCTGATGCCAGCACTTGATTCAAGAATAAATCCCAATTCTCAATCTCTCTTTCAGATAATTTTGTTAACATGTTTCCCAAAAACCTATGGAATCATTCTACCTTGAAATTACCTTGCATGTGATATGGGGATGTGGTAATGTGTTTGATGTTCAAAGACTTTAGAGCCTCCTTCATTACCGCATTCACAAATTCTCCTCCATTATCAGTGACCAATTGTACCCAACCTTGCCCTTAATCTTTGATTCAGTAAGCTGTGGTATTTTCTTGACAACTGGGCTGAAGAAAAGAAAGTCATGTTGGAAGAAGGAGAAGGCCTGATTTTGTTTGAAAATAGTTTTAATAATAGTAAATATAGATAGAATATTTACAAAAGTTTGATATAGTTTAACACCTCTAGTGACTTGGAACCAAGGTGTGTATTCTCAAACTTTTATCAGAGAATTGAAGATTGAGTTAAGTTCATTGGGGGTGATCAACCAATTTATTATGTGTCTCTCTTGTCGATTCACCCAGCTGTCCTTCAGCTGCCTCTCTGCCATTCACCAAAATGCTGTATATATAAGGACCCATCTACCCACATGTTCCCTCATCCTCCTTTGATCACAAGAGGGATGAAAAAGGGCCATTTCCTCAGGTTTGTTTTTAATTTTTCCATACTTTAAATATTTCCAACCTTCAAGGCCATTTGCATTCAATGTAACAACCTTACATATTTGTCTGACAAGCTTTTAGGTGAATATAGACAAAACAAATGTTGTCCCATGTCAATCTGCAGTCCTTTGAACAACAGATGTTGACATGAGGATACATGGCCCAGTGGATAAAGGCATTGGTTAGATCCAGTGACTAGTCTAGACCCAAAGAGTCGTGAGTTCAATACTGGGTTACAGCAGTGGTGAATCAAAAATCTTGGAGAGTTGAGTTAAAGGAAAATAACTGAGACATTAAGAAGAGGCATGCCATGTGGAATTAGAACAATCTACCCAGGTGGATGAAATAAAGGAAGAAGACTGGAATGTACAACGGACAAAATGTTGTGAATATGACAACGAAGATGAGGATAACAGTCCAAATAATGTAAATAATGGATTTTTATTTATTAATCCAACATATTTTATCACATTATACTCAAATACAAGTATCCACTAAAAAATAACATTTAAGGTGATAAATGTAGGATTAATAAATAAAAACATATATAAAATATCTGTCATGTTAATAGTACAAATATTACAGTGAATCACTTTATTAGTTTTCTAAAAATTATGAAAATATCAGTGACCGATAATGAGAGGCATAGAGTGTATTTGCATATATGTTTCATTAAAAATGACAAGGTATTTCTGCTAAGGTTTTACTATCTTTCTTGAGTGCGAAAAGGAAATTTCTTTTTTGGTATGCAGTGTGTATAAGAATTGTCCAATTGATTGAAAGCACTTGGAATAACAATCATTTCAATAATCTTTGCACACACTAAGTCCCCCCTCCCCCCCAAAAAAAACTCTCATTCACAGACAAGGAAAACACAATAAAATCTTAATGACAATATCACCATGTCAGTCCTTTTAAATGAAACATGTATTAGAGAAGGATTTCTTCTCAAATATACAACTGTATAAGTGGAAGAGACTGTAGTCAATGAAGAAGCCCTATCTAGGGAGTTTGTTCCATAAAGTAGTGGTACTTCCTTTTTAGTAATGGAATACAAAAGGAATGAAGGGATGATTTGTCCCAGTGAATGTGGCATGTCAGGTCTTATCTGTGAAGAGCAGAACTGGTGGAATTAAGGAATGTTGCATGTCAGAACATTTGCAATGAAAATATAGCAATAGGGTAGATTTTAAGAGAACCTAAAATGCTATGGAATTTCAGAAAGTAAATAACTATTTTAGATATATAGCTAGGAACAGAGTAATCATATATAAAATCTGTTTTCTGAAATTGCTTGATAAAAAAAATTATTTATCAAAAATAAGATATGAAAGTTTACAATTAAAGGCAAACATTGGGCCAGTCCGTCATTTTCAGAAATAATCCAACAAGTTTTAAAGTTAAAATAAATAATGAAAAAATACCTTTACAACAGCAAAGGAGATGAGGGTCAGTCAGTCGGTTTGTCTGTCTGTCTGTCTGTCTCTCGTCTTTATTGACGCTTCTTTGATCTAACACGTGTCATCTGATTTTCTTCATATAATGCGCTAAAATAAATGGCGGACCGGCTCGGTGATTTACTCGCACACTCAAAAATATTCGAGTCTTACATTTTTTTAATTATTGCCCGTCATTATCGAGATGTCAGAAATACTTTGTTACACATACACGTATCTTTATCCCTCTGGGATGACGCAGAGCCATTAACAAAGGAAAAAAGAGCCATTTTTGTGTTTACATGACTATCCACCAATGAACGCTTGTCGTTCATTTTCTAAATTGTCTTTAATATCGATAGAGAATAAACCCTTATGGTTGAAAACAGTTCTTAATCGATCAAAACCAAAGAAATATCAGCTCGAAAACTGTATACGATGAACGCATGACCGATATTGCAAGGGAGAAACTCAAGCAAAAGGGACTTTACATCCAGTAATGTCAAGACAACTCCCTTTTTGTTGTTGAAAACCTGACTTAATAAATGTCAATAAAACACGGATGGGACACACAATTGAAAAAGACAAATAAACTATGCTTTATATAAAAAGACAAGAAAACTTACTTGAACTAAAGACCTTAATAAAGTTTTACACCATCATTTTTTTTAGCATAAAATCCAATGCGCTGTGTCACGTGGTCACCCGTTTCGGGATAAAAATGTAAACGAAAGAGAACATTTGTTACAGAACCCTTTGAATTATGCAAAATAAATAAAACAGGTTCAAACTTTAAAATAATATACTTTTTTCTATAATGAAAAAAAGTAGTAAAAAGAACGGATATCATGACTGGGGAAATGAAAAAAAAATGTTAACAAAAAAACAGCTAAAGCAAAAAAAAAACAAGATGATCTTCCGCTTCCGCCGGGGTTAATTATGTATGCACGCATGCGAACAAGAAGCCAAGCCTCGATCTGAACAACGCATTGATATGAAAGAAAGAAGGAAGGAAGAAAAAAAAAAGCCGCATAGACTACTACAGGCATGAGGAAAATGTTGATAATAAAAAAAAGCGAGCCAAAAGCAAGTTAGTAAATGAAAAAAGGAAAACTGATTTTTACAAAAGGAAGAAAATTACAAACCATAGAATTTCAAAATAAGTATCTGATTATTATTAAATAGGGACTCCTTGTCTGGTCAAAGGCGTATTTTTGTTTACTTACATTTTTTTATTATTATTCCACTCTCACATCTAATTGTTAAACAGGAAAAAGTGATTTTGATAACTCTGAGTAAAATAGAATAATTCATTTTTAAGAAATATCAATGAAACATAGAAAAAAATAATTTAAAAAATGTTATATTTCTATCCTGCCAGATTATTTCTATAGACCTCGCTTGGTTACTAAAATACACTCACACAAAAAAAGAAAAAAAAGGTTTCTGACTCAACATTTGAGTTCCTTTTTCTTATATTTTCATTTATACTTTTTTGCAAGGAAAATAAAACAAAGATTAATATCGAAAAAAAAAAAAAAAAACGAAAAGAAAAAATGTTGAATTGAATAACTTAAATCAAGGTTCTTTTTGCTCAAATTTGGTAGGATTGGATTCAATTAATCATAAATTATTTCGCTTTACGGAGCAAGACCAAAATGCGCTGATGTTTAGTTTGATAGAGAACATAACCAGCGTTGAAAATCAGCGCTCGAAATCATTGCTTTTTAGTCCCGATGAAAAACAGTAGTGAGTGAGTAACACTACTCAACTCTATGATTGCACCACGACGCATTTTTATACCACACAGATGTCATAACCTGACACTTTTTATGTTCATTTCTAAAGTTAAAAAAAACAGTGTCGTTGACTTACCGGTTAAATTTCCAGAGTAAAAATTAAAGAAAATGAAAAAAAAAAAAAGCTTCATTTTTCGTATATACTGGGAAATTAAAAAAAAAATGTTTCATGGAATAATGGTACTCTACAATTACCTCTAACGTTTGGTAACAAAGGTTACCGACCAGGTATGCTTTTAGTTAGAGATATTAAGGTTTTTTGTTTTGTTTTTAGACGAAACATTTTCACTATTATTATTTTATTGCTAGTTATATTTCATCAAAGATACAATCTTTGACCGCTCGTAAACACTGAAATGAGATAAAGAAATAGCTTTCAATGAGAATTGAGCTCGTATCCCACACTTTAGGAACCGTTCTTTCATGGTCATCGCCTTTGTCATTTCGTTCACGGAAACTTACATGAATAAGCGGAGCACAAAATTGTAGTTATTCTGTCAAACTTTCCATTCGATTTTCTATGCAATTAAATAAAATGATTGTTTTAAGGAGAGAGTAGAAAAAAGGGCACATCACCTCTTTTATACCAAATATTGAATATGGTGCATAGGAAAACAAACAAAACTTGAAATGCCAATGTGAAATACAAAAGAAACAAAAATTTATTAGTGACATAGAAAAGAATACAAGTTTTGCAAATAAGTTTGCAAAAACGTTCCTTTGATGCACCTTATTGTTAAAAGCAAGATAACCAATTCAAAAAATAAAAATATAGCTCATAAAAATTATATAAATTATTCAACAAACTTTCAATAATCAAAAAATCTTGAAGATACAATTCCTTTTTAAAAAAAAGGTTCAAAATGCACATTCTTTCAAAAAAGATGCACTAACTGAAAGTCAAAATTGAAAAGTCTTTGCAAGATTCTGAAGAGTAACTACAACTTTAACAAATTTGTTCTTTTTCTTGAAAATAGTTTGATTATTACAATCAGAAATTTTTCATTTCACTGGTTTCACTTTGTGCTTTTTTCTGTTTCTGCCTTTGTTTGTTTCTAACTTCTTCTATAAGAAATAGTCTAGTTCATCTACTGGTGACAGACAAAATTGTCTTCTGTACCTGTTGTAACAATTGGTACCTTCTGTGCAAACTTCAAAATTTTTACACCTTCTGAATTTCTATTCTTATATAGTTCCTAAATAGGCTCCAGATGGGTCTCAACTTTTAAATTTCATGGGTGGTAGTCATCCTCCTGATTGGTCAAGGAATCCAAATGTGTATATCTTCTTTAAATTTGAAAATTAAGTCACAAACTGTCCATCTTTGACTGACTTATTTTAGGCAGTTCTTTCTCAAGCAATATTTTTAGAAAGTTTTAAAATGTCTCACATCAAATTTATTAATTTTTTTATTAACTGTCTGGTTTATTTTCTTTTTTTTAAAACTTCTCTTTAAAGCAAGACAACAAACCTAGACTGTTATATTTTTTTTTTTATTAATCATTTATTTAATTTACATTTTTTATATAAATTTTATATTCAACCATCAAGACAAAGAGTAATAAACAGTATATAATATTATTTTTAATTATTTTACAATACTTTTTTATTTAAAAAAATATCATTTTTGTTTTATTAGATGTTGATAGATTTATTATTAGTAGTTGTCAATAATCCTTCAGCTCATTTGACTAGAATCCTCAGTTTCTTATTGAAAATATCCAGCATTAGTGCATTCACAACATCTCTAGATAAAGAGTTTCACCTATCAACCTCAGGGAAAAAAAATTAAATCTTGCAATCATTTTTGTGTACTGTTTGAACAATTTATATGAGTGACCACATATCCTCCTGTTTGAGGTGAACCATTTTATAATATCCATTCAGTATTTTGTATATCTCACACAGATCAGTGAACTGGTATCTTAACTGAAGAGATGGTTTATTTGATTTCAGCTGTAGCTAGGCTGAGGCACCTGTCCTGGGGAAATTGCAATGTCATTTCTTTTTCTTTTTTTTGTAGTTTGTGCTCTAGATAACATCCTAATATTCAAGTACTGGTTAAATAAATGAAGGGTAAAGAGTTTTTTACCTTTTTGATTGTAAGATTTGTAAAGTAATGTTTAATCATTTGCCTTCTTGACAATTTCTGATATAAATCATGTGAAACTAAAATATCCATATTTACTTGATTAAGGCAAATCTAGTGTGTAAGTATATTTCAACTTGTCTCTGATTTTCACCACAAAACTTTCCCTCATTGAATTTTAGATGCAAGAAAAATCTCCAGGCTAAAAGTGAATTTAAATAATCTTGAAGTAATAAGCATTTTTCTTTGTTATTATTATTCAACTAATAATAGGCGTCCTGCTGAGATTTTTATACAAGTTTAATAAACATGGAAAACATCATTGTGCCACAGAGAAAATTATTTGAAAAATAAAACCCACGCATTAACTGGTTTGATATGATAATGATGATATTGATAACATATATGGCAATGGGACAGGGAAAAATGGATTCATGCCTTTCTAAAAGACATTAGTATGAAGTGACTGATAATAGCTTCTAATCAAGCTGGTCCCAAATTTCATTTTATATGCCAATAAAAGTTATCCCTCTCCATATTTAAAGTCAAAAATTAAATGATATCATGATCTAGTGCAGGGGTTCTTAACCGGGAGTATCCATACCCCTTGTGGGTATAGGAAAAAAATGCTGGGTGTATGGGACTCAGTTTCTGGGTACTGGTAGAAAAGAAGCCCCACATAATAGGAGAGACCCTCATGAAACCCTGTGCACTGGAGATGGCAAAAATTGTGCTGGGAGAGGAGGCTGCGAAGCAACTAAGTCAGGTGTCCTTGTCCGACACTGTATGCCAGAGAATAAAAGACATGAGTCAGGACATAATAACCCAAGTTGTCAGTGAGGTTAAACAAAGTCCTGCAAAACTCAGCATGCAGATCAATGAATCAACTGACGTGTCAAACCACAGTCAATTGCTTGTATTTGTATGATATGTACATGAAAAGAACATCAAGGAAGAGTTTTTATTCTGTGAATGACTCGAAACAACAACCAAAGCAGTTGACATATTTAAACTGATCCAATCTTTCTTTGATCACCATGAGCTGGCATGGGATTTTATTGGGTCTATTTGTACAGATGGTGCTTCTGCCATGATTGGCAAAAAATCTGGATTCATTGCTATGGTCAAGGAGAAAGCTCCACATGTGCTCACTACACACTGTGCCAAGCTCTGGCATCCAAAACATTGCCAAAGAAATTTAAACAGATGATGGGAATAATTGTGCAAACAGTCAACTTTATTTGTGGACATGCATTGAATCAGCAGCTGTTTAAAAAATTCTGTGACGAGATCGGAGTGGAACACAAAGTGTTGCTGTACCACACAGAGGTATGTTGACTGAGTCATGGCAGTGTTTTCACACGTGTAGTGGAACTCTGGGATGAAATTCTTGAATTTCTCAAGCATCAACAATCCCCTTTAGCCAAATCATTTTGAAGATGAGCATTTTATTGTTAGCCTGGGATATTTGGCTAATATTTTCAGTCTTCTCAATGATTTGAACACATCAATGCAGGGAAGGGATGTGGACATCATTCAAGCTAGGGGAAAAGTTGTCGCATTCACAAGGAAATTACCGATCTGGAGTCGCTGTGTTGAAAGCGAAAAGCTGGCAAACTTTCGAATCCTTTACAATACCCTTATTGGAGATGTTAAAACACTACCTGTAGAAATAATTCAAGAAGTCAAGATTCAATTGGAAGTTCTAAGTACAAATTTTGAGGGTTACTTTTTAGATATTGATGATCTTAGCATGGATTCGATTTGGATACAAAGCCCTTTCTCATTTGATATATCGAGAATGAGTGATAACGATTTATCAAAGGATGATTTCATTGAATTCCAAGAGGACCCATGAAAGAAAGCTGATTTCGAAATGGCTGGGATGGATGTCAAGCAGTTTTTATGTGAACAAATCTCTGCTTACCCAAGTTTGGCAATTAGGGCAATGCACAACTATGTATCTCTGTGAAACAGGATTCTCTGTATTATTAAATCTGAAATCAAAGTGGAGAAATTGACTTGATGTGTCAGATGACATGCAAGTAGCTTTGTCAGTAACTGTACCACGATTCCATGCTTTCATTGCACAAAAACAATAGCAAATATCTCACTAGATTAGTAAAAGTCCGTTTTATTGTAGTCGAGATACTAAAAAAAAAACTTGCATATTTATGTTCTCCTTTTTCTTGCATAATAAAACTGAATTATAATTTTATTTTGCTTTCAGTAAAAAAAATATAATAAAGTTATCAATGCTTATGGTTTTTTTCATGTTCTATTCCTAGCAATCCATATCTAAAGTACAGTAAATTCAAGTGATTGAAATATTTGGAAGACATACTGGCAAATAATAGGATTGGTGATAATTATTTTGACAGTCAAGTGAAGTGGGTATGGGACCATATTGGACAATCCATTGGGGGTCTGGAATCATCAAAAGGCTAAGAACCCCTGATCTAGTGGATCATTTATGCACTATTATGCACCAAATTACAAGTAACATCTGGAATATAAAATAAACTTGCTAAATCAAATAAACATTCTATCAGTAATTTTTATATAAGTTTCATAAATGTGAAACAAGATAATCGTTCCAAGGAGAAAATTATTTAAATAAGTATGCCATACCAAATAAGCACAGTACAGGGGAGAAAACTGAAATAATTTAATCGTGCAGACACTTTATTTGGTACACAAGAATAAGTTATTTGCTGTTTCCCTCTGCTTCTTTTACCTTCAAGTATTAAAATCTACAAGCTTTCTTTCCTTGTTATGTGTCATCGACATTTCAACTGTCTGTTTCTGATTAGTAAACATCTATGCAGATGATACCGCAGTCTATAGGTACTTATTTGTATTTGTTGTGGCATTCACCTGGGATCAGTTGAGCTGGCTCCATCAAACGAAACTGCTACATCCTGAAGCACGTGCAAATTCATAGTAGGAGTTTCAGTAGGAATTTTGATTCACACCTGGTCCCAAGCTGCACGTATAGACACTTTAGGATAGTGCAATCTAAGTAGTTCCAGGCTAGTTTGAATTCAAAGTTTCCCTTCTATTATACTGGTTGCCAACCAAGGTTAAAGAGCTACATCTGTCCTGCTATTTACCCATAGCTGGGTGGAGAAGAGATGGATTCATAGCTTTCCCAAGGGTATCAGTTCATAAGTGAATGTATACTTGACTGAAATTCAAACTCAGCTCTCCAATTGCTCAACCTGAGCCGCTATCCATTACTCCACCATACCTCCATTTACTTCACCATGCATTCAGTCTATATATGCACCTCCAAAAACCTAGATGACCAGAACATAGCAGATGACCTAGCTCTTACAGCCCAGTGGGTGAAAGACTAGCTTGCTATTTTGATACAAGAAAAAAAAAAAGCTAGTAACTTTTTATCATCACCAAACTGACCATGGATTCTTACTAGATACAATGGATCATTTTACTCTCAAAGAGGCTCCTTGCTTACCCCAGACCTCAAGTATAAATCATGTATACAATCCATCACTAAAGACATTAAATAAATGGTTGGCTCCTTATACTGCTTCAAAAAGTACCTGATTACACTTGCCATACTCTATCTTTATAAGAATTAGATCAGACCAAAAATGAAGTGTTCATGCCAACAGCTGGAGCTGCCCAATCCTATCTTTGTCCTATCTGACAAGCTACATTCCTTAGTCCTACCATCTCTGATTTTTATAACTGGGACCCACTATGCCATGTACAAAAGTGTGAATCATCTCCATTCCCTTCGTATTTCATTAATAAAGCATAAGTTCCATTTGAACAGCTTCTTCTCAAGAAATTCTACTTTGTGGAACAGACTACTGGCATAATGTTTTCCCTGTCACTGCAATATTGACCTTTTTCAAGTCTAAAGTTAATTGTTAACGTCACTTCTTACCTTTTCTTACACTCATACAGCACCACAAAGTAACCCTCTACATCACGGGGATATTGGGCTTTGTATTGGGTGAACATTAGTATATAAAAATCTAGCTAGATAAATTTCTGGACCTGCTAGATTTTGTCTTCCCCATTAAATGCACTCCGACCTTGGGGGGGGGGGTCTTTTACTGACATCCATGCATTCTGTCTTAAAGATAAGTTTGTCTTCCTGTTTTCTTATTCTTGGAGTATTCGGAACTGTTTTGTCTAGAAATTGGTTTTCAGAAATTAGTAAAATGTTGCACTTCTGTACCTATTACAATAAATTTGAAAAAGTAAAAAATAGCCTTGAAGTTATACAGGGATTTTTTTTTTTTAATTATTAGCTTGTTCTTTGATGTGCCATGTCCCCTCAGGATGTTTGTGATGATGGCTCTCTACAATTTGTAGCTCTTAATAACTTGTCTTTTTGCCATCTCTCCAAAATCCTGCTCCACCATTCAGTTACTCAAACTCGCCAGGTAGGTTATGCGTTGCTTTCTTCTGTCTCTCTTACTTTCAATCTGCCCTGTGAGTATCAAAGTGGCAACCTGGAAGCGGTTGGCTGTAAACATTGACAAACTTCAGGCAACTACTGCAGCTATGCCAGTCCTAAATGTAATGCCCTGTATTTCATATTTCCAGGCCTGCACTTTGGAATGGTTACTCCAGTCTCACCACCAAACGTTGAATCTTGATGAAACTATGGGCTACCATTATCTCACAAGATAAACAGATGTCTACTACTACGACCTATAAACATAATCCTATCACCCACAAAATATTTTTTGATCATAGCTTAAGTGCTCAGAAGATATAGGACAATTTATGCCGAAATATATATCGTCAAACCAGGACATTCGCAAGCAATGCATATAGACTAGAAAATGTAAAAATAAAAAAAAATAAAAAATAGTACATCATAAACACATAAAATTTTTAAGAATTATGTTTAAAAAATTTTTTGCTTCCTGTGTTGACAGAAAAAGAGACACCTATTGTAAATGGGTTTGAATACAGATTGTCCTTCCTAAACTGGTTGCTAAGGCTGAAGAGTCAAGTCTGCCCTACTATTTAACACAGATGTGGGGAGAAAACTTGCATTCACACCTTACCCAAGAGTATTTGCATGAAAATGAATGCAACAGTCTCAACTGGAATTTGAACTTGGATCGATTTCTCATCTCAAGCCACTAAACACTACACCCTAGTTTATTCTTTTGAGATTTCTTTTTATTACAGAGTTAAATTTAAATGATACCATGTCTATCATGACATAATTGATAATAAAACAAAGTAAAAAACATTCAACTGTGTTTCTCTATAATGCAAAATAAGTCATTTTTAATTGAGATTTGTCCTCAGTTTTTCTTTAATGGTATAAGCAAGTTCTTAAATATGGTCAAAAACATTAACAGTTAAGGCTGGGTAGAATGGCTAGACATTCATAGATTTTCTTCACCTTTATACCCTGCGAATGTTGACAGCTGATTCTCATTCCCTCTCCCCACCCTAGATATGAGAGAGAGGACATATACGCAGTCTTTCTCACTTGGTCTATATCCTTAATACTGTACAGGTAATTTAAATAAAATATGCTGTAATACAATGGAAAACTAATTATGACTTTAAAAAGTATCCTGTTTATTTGGTTCTTCATTTTAGAAGTATTTTGAGTTTCTGTACATCACAAAGAACTGTTGAAAGGAGCTGCTTGGTAAGCTTGATTTATTTGAGAAAGATATTAGAATAATCCAGTACATATACTGGGAGCAAACAGCCTCTGCATGAGGATAGAAAAATGAATTCAGTAAATATACAACAAATAGAAAGAGGTGTAAGACAAGAATGTGTCGTCTCATTAAACCTATTCAACATTTACAGTGAAGCAATCCTGAAAGAATTAAAAGTCCTACCAGGATTCATTACTGGTCACCACAATCTTCACAACATTAGATATATAGATGGCAATATTTATAGCCGACACAAAAAAGAAACTACAGGAACTCCAAAGAAGAAAGGATTAAACATCCAAAGTCAGAATGTATGGTTGTCGTCAAAAGGAAGAGTCTAACAATTAGAAATTGGAGATACCAAACAATTTAAATATCTAGGATGGGTTTTAACACACAACACCAAAATCTGAAGGTGCATTGGGATAGTGAAAGATACCTACCAAAAACTAAAAAAAACCAAAGAAACAGAAAAATTTTACTAGAAACAAAGAGTACTGAACTGTAATGTAATAACGGTTCTCCTATAGGGCAACAAATGCTGAACAATCTCCTCACAGATGAAGAAGAGACTTGAGGCAACAGATATGTGGTTATACAGAGGGATGCTGAGGATACTATGGGTTGAATATGTGAGCAACAACTAAGTTTTAGAGAAAATGGAAACAAAAGGAAACTTATACAGCATCAGAAAGAGTTGAAATTTCTAGGGCATATAATGAGGAAAGAGCACTTAGAAATTTAACATTCACAGGACATTTTCAAGGCAACAGAGGAATGCTGTACATAATGGCTTATAAAAGATGTCACTTCGTAAATCATCAATAACATTTATATTTAAAATATTTTTTAAATACCTCAAAAAATAATTAATAACTATTTGACAAAGTTTATATACATATCTGTAAGTAAAAGTCATGAATTATATGCGTTATTAAATACTTGTTTGAGGGGGCACAGAAAATTTAGGACCCACAAAAATGGAGCATTTTGTAATTAATAATTATTATTTAAAATAAAATATTAAATTTATTATTAAGTTAAATATTAAATTAAGAAGCCATTTTGTTAACAAATATTTATTTATTGTAATATTTTTCATCCGATCTATGCAAAAATGGCCGTTTTTCAATTTCTTAAAATTTAAAACTTAAAGTTTAAATTAAGAAGGTATGCTTTCAGTTCACCCACTTGTCTTTCAATTTTTCTTTTCTTTTTTTTGTGATTGTTAATGTTCTGTAATTGACAGATTTAGTTGTAATTCACTTGTTTGCTAATAAATCTTTCATCAGGTATATTCCTCGATTTTCTTAAGGTTGCTAAAATAATTTTGTTTTGATATTTTTAACTCTTTATAAACAAAACTCTTCTCTAGCTATTTTTCTTGACGATTCAAAAAGCCATTGATTCAGTTAATTAGGCATGTACACGAAGGGGGATAATCAAATGTTTTTTGGGGTTTTTTTTTTCAGATTTGTCGATTATAAACAATTACGAAAAATAAAGGAATCATCCAATTTTAATGAAATTTTCGGCATTTTATACATTAAGAGGTTAATTTTATAATGGATAGGTTTTATTTATAAAAAGTTGAAAAATTTATTTTCTTCACTTAAAAGTGTGTATGTGGGGGGGTCAAAGTGTGATCATTTGAAAAAGAATTTAAATTCCTAATTTTACATTTCTAGAAAGATCAAAACGAGAAGACTAAAAAAATAAAATAAAAATAATTTACACAATGTGAAAATCCTGAAAAGCTACTTGAAATTTTTCATTTTGTTTTTGAAAACCTCAAAAAATATTTTTTGCAGCGTATTTTTCTCTCGTAGTTTTAAAAACAAAGCTTTTTTTTTTTTTTTTTTTTTTCTTTGGGTTGATGCAAAACTTCTTTTACAAGTTTTACAATTGACTTAAAATTTAACATTGAATTTTAAAACCCCATCGTCTGAGTAATAAAAAATAAAGATTTATCTTTCGAAAAATGTATAAGTTTGCCGTCATGGCATTCATATTTTCCGAGATTTAAAAAATTTTACTGACGATAGTTTTTTTTTTTTTTTTTAATTATGGGAATACTAAAAAAGGGGATAAAGGAAGAAAATAGGAGTTTCCACTTTTCCTTCAAAATACTCGGATGTGTTATTGAATTTCGGTTTCAGATTTGGAGACAGTCAGGATTCACTTAAACCTCCGTGTTGCGTTGTTTTGTTTATTTTTTAAGTTTTTTTTAGTGAACTTGTGGAGGGGGGGGCTATAATTTGGCCTCTGCGCCCAAATAAGGATAGTCACGGAAGGCCCACCAATATTTTAAAAATAAAAGATGCGAATCTGACAGGTCAACAAAACAACAAACTAAAATTAATACAAAATTTATTTACATTATAAAAGTAAAAGTATAGTGTTACTGTTAGTTAATGAATCAAGTAATTTTAAATGGAGGGATACTGACCGGCTAGTAAACCTTCATAATATAGCTGTGACTAAGTGTTAATTAAATAAAAAAAGTACAGTCCAGCGAATTTAAGCTGGCATAAATAAAAATGTAAGGCGAAAGCGTTGAATAGTTGCTGGTTTAAGTCCAATGAAGAAACTTCCGTAGTATTTATTAACGAACCCAAGTGTACGGAATAGGTTGTTTGAGTCTGGACGATTTAACCAAAAAAAGGAAGTAAGTTCAAATGTCCGCTGCTGGCGTTGAGTAGTTGTTGATTAAGTGAAGTCTAATGGTGAACCTTCCGTAGTAATTGAACCAAGTGTATATGTATGGAATAGGTTGTTTGAAGCCCGGACTATATGCATGCAGCAAGTTCCTAAAAACCAGGTAAGTTAGGCTCATAGCTGCAAGTTCAGGTCTGTTGTAAGGAGGTCCATTAACGCCGATCAACCAGGTGTGTTAGGTTGAGATCGAAATGCCGGAAGTAGAACCAATGCGTAGCCGGAAGTCATAATGGTTGGCAGACAAAAATTAATGGGCATGTATTGTAACTCAATAAATAACCCGTCCAAGCACCCTGGCCACGGGTCTGCGTTTCTCCTCCTCTCTCTTCCTGGGATTTACCTTGACCCTACCCCAACGGAGCCAGGTTGTGACACAAGGTCACTTTTTAACGTGGGGACCTGAGTATTTCCACTCAGGTAGCTGGTCTTAAAGCTAGTCATAGCCGATCATAACACCGCTACGGAACAAAACCGAGGATTCTGTCCACGTAACGGGGAGGGGAAGAGGACACCTCCAGCACGGAACAGATGCTACAAGGGAGTACAATAATATAAACTGGGCTTACTACCTACTAACTATAAAGAAAATAAATCCAGAGTTGCTACGAAGTATAAAAATGTTCACAAAGAGTATGTAGATTAAGTTAGTAGCAATCAAACGACTAAAAATAAATTAGGTTGATTAAATCTAAATAAACTTGTAATATTGAATTGAAGGGAGTGGGGTAGCGCAATGAAGAAAAGGCCAAGGTCTTAAAAAAATATTGCGTCGGTCATGATTTACGAGATCGGAGTAGCGAAGGGCGACGATAAATTACAATTCCAAGACTATTTCAAAGAAAGAAAGACGGGAAGATAGAAGTGTTTAACATCTGTTAATCTCGCAAATAGGCTATTTTGTTTTGATCACGTGGAAAGAGGTGAAAAGACACTACCCTGTGTCAGCATGTAAATAAATGATAGATATAAGCGTTTAACATCTGCTAAATATCTCGCAAATAATGGACTATTTCGTTTTGATCACGTGGAAAGAGACGAAAAGAAAACTACCCGGTGTCAGTGAAAAAAATGAAAGAAATAGGGAAGATAGATGTTTCAGTGAAATGGGAAAAGTTGTCAATTTCAAATCTTTTCATTTGTTGCCACTTCCTAAAATAACGACCAGCATTCATATTTATGGTTGTTATAACAATATTTTGTTAAAGTTGTTAAGCTCAAATATTTCACGATACCATAGAGCAATTTATTACTCACTCATTAACTTAAGAATTAAGAAGATTCATCAGAAAATTCAAACAGGAAACCCGTGAAATTTTCACTTCTTAAAACTAGTATATATAATCTAAAAATACAATAAATTAAAAACATGCTGTATATGAAATAAACTACTATCCAAATGTTTCAATGCACTGAAATGTTTTAATTACGATGATTTTGTTGATATTATTTAACATCCACATTGAGAAATCACCAGAACTTTGAAGATCTTGATATGCAACATACGAGTTTTTTTTTTTCGAGTTGGTTAACCATTCATAAGAATTAAGAGTTTAAGAAAATAGAAATTTGCAAGTTATTATAAAAAATATCGCCAAATAATATGAATTATTTAGTTTCCATAATCCTGGTTTCCAGCCTTACGGAGTTCCATAATGCAAGGAATAATCCAAAGGTTTCGAAACACGGTTTCAATTTTTTTTGTTTTTTGTTTCCTTTGTAACATGGCGACAAACATGGAATTAGAACAGTCTTAGCCGAAGTTCTTCAAAGAAGACGTATCTTTCGTTAGTAAAAGCTAAAGATTTACTAACGCCAAAATTCATCAAGTATTTACGGTTCGCAGAGCATATAAACGCTTCTACAATGGAATGGGTGGAAATGATGGAGTGGTGGGGGGGGGGTTGAAAGTAAATAGGAATGTAAAATGATAATGTTAATGGTCATATTAGCCGTTTCCCTATAAGGAAACATTTGGCATTTATTAACCGAGCAGTGAGTACTGGGTATATAAAAATAATTGATTTTCTGAGACCGTAGGCTCAGAATATACTATTAATTCCAAATACTAAGCCAAGATATAGAAGGCAATGGGTAACCACTCCACTATCAATTCCATGTACGTTAGGTCGGAGAGTACAATGACCAAAACGTTATGATAAATATGGCAACAAAGATGAGAACAATAGTCCGAATGTAAATAGTGAAGTACATTATATGCGTCTTTATATGTGGGTAATATGAACATCCTCAGCTGTGGTGATGGCACTTCATCTAGGACAGGGGTCGGCAACTCATTCGACCCCGCTGGTCGGATCGTGTTATAATGACGGGTCGCGGGCCGAACGAAGGCCATTAATGAAAAATTAAGGAAAATTACATATGCAGACCCCTGTCAACCTAAATATTTAAAACCATAACGAAAATAAACATTGAGAAATCAGAAAAACAAAAGAAAATCTAAAATAAAAAAACACCTAACAAAAATTACTTTTCCTCAAGGAACGTCAAAATACTTCAAAGTGAAAGGCATGTATGTATAATGCGCGTATGTTTAACTGTCTTTAGATTTCTGCTACCTCGCATGTCAGTCCCTCCCTGGCCTCTTTCACTTTATGGTTCCTTTCGCTTCTGTTATCTTTTAATGTAGCCAAGGGTCATAACAAATATGTATCCATTATTTGACATTAAACGTAGGCAACGCAACTTGGTAAAATAAGACTCATGAAAGATAACTGGCAGATAGTCTAATATTTTTAGTGCACTGAGATGTGTAGGCATTCTATGGAAAATGGCATATAACAAATTTCATTTGAAGGTCGTCTCTCATGTTAAAAATAGAGTCATTGGTAATCAGGCTCGCGGGCCGGTCAAAATGCCTTCGCGAGCCGGATCCGGCCCGAGGGCTGTAGGTTGCCGACCCTTGATCTAGGAGAATGAAAAACTCTGATCTTAATGGTCATATACCTAGGAGAAGGAAACTAATATAAAACCAATCCATTTTACTTCGTGAGAAAATACTAGTAATATTAGCAGTTTCCTTAAAAATAAACTTACACCTTTATGTCATTATTTTCTATTCGAGTTAAATGTACTATCCATTTTATTTGCTGCTGCTGTTTAACGTTCTGGTACAGCTCTTTGTTTTTGACTCTGTAGAACCATTCCACATGATTCGAAAAAGGATAGTCTTCTCTAAGACCTACAAACCTCAAGAGTAATTTTATTTAACTGTTGATATCGATCTATCGCTAATTGTCACGAATATATAAGAACACCTCCCTCTCTCTCTCTCTCTCTCTCTCTCTCTCTCTCTCTCTCTCTCTCAGTGCGCACGCACCATAGATCCGGCCGATGATAAAATCATCAGAAACTACTTGACAGAAACCAAAAATAATCTTATCTGTACCGGATTCCCAAAGCAGAAAAGCATACTTAAATTAACACACTGTCAAATTGCACATAATGAGCAAACATTGTGTAAAAATAGAAACATTAGGTAGGAACTAATGTTAGGTGTATTAAGTTTGAGTAGGGATCGTGTGTAAAAGACAAGTTCTGATAATGACAGTCTTGTTGGATTGAATAAACTTTGGAACAAAGGCCGATTTGTGTAGCACTCAATGAAACAATAACTTAAGGGAGCCGTATGTAAGTGAATTATGGAATATCATTTATCTGGAATGGAATATTTTTGCGTGTTCTAGCATATAGAATTAAAACAAAATACTGTTATCGAAAGACTTGAAATTTAGAAGTAACTGTCAAGGCTGGCTTTGTGGCTGACATAATCATGTATTTCTTACCACTGCTAAAGGACGGTATTCTAGATTACCTAAAATACTCGAATTTTTAATGCTGTCATTGTAGCTGTTACCATTTGAACGGCGGTGTAGCAAATCTATCTTCAGTTCATTCTAGGAGAGTAAATAACGATAGTACTGTCATATTGAAGAGGTTGAAGAAAAAGAGAGATGTGCCATATTAATAAAGCTTGATGGATAAACATTCTATACTATGAAATTTCAACCTATCGATGTTGGCTTGAGTAAATTAATAAAACATTATAGTTTGCATCACATTAAACCAAATACAAAACTTTGCAACAGGTAGTGGTCAGTCAACACAAAAATTCCTGCTCGTCTACACAAATCTTGCCAAATAATCACCTTTAATATATCAAAGAAGCAAAGTGGTTAGATATCAGAAAACTCGCCAAAAATTGATAATATCTCCATGTTATTTTACTACGTCTGTAAATTTTAAGCCTAAATTTAGATGATATTTTTGGTCGCTTTTTTTCCTTGAGTCTACTGTTTATATTGATTCTCTTTTTGTTTGGCTTTCTCACACACAAATTGTTCTAATCGTTATTACTATCATATTCCCTGCCAAATTGCTGAGAAATTTCTACTAAAACAAAAAAACATTATATTTTTTCCATAAAAAAACAATTTTTGAATGGTTTAAAAACAAATTGCATTTAAATTTGCTTCCCCTTTCTGTCATAATAAAGATATAAAATTATGCAATCCATATATTTATAAAAGGTCCAATTAACGATGGTGGCATAAATTTTTATCGAATATCTGGCTTTGATGAGTGTTTCAACGCGAAACTCTTTAGTCGGACAATCAGATGACAATCGAAATAAATATATATATATATATATATATATATATATATATATATATATATATATATATATATATAGAGAGAGAGAGAGAGAGAGAGAGAGAGAGAGGGGGGCTTCAGTATACTCTAAAATCATCATGGGTGGGTTGGTTCGACAATATCTATATGGACGGTTTCAAAGTGTAATGAATCCAATTGAAGATTTTTAACGATATATCTTATATATTTATAAATAATTAAGCGTTGGCTCAATACATACTCTAAAGACAGCTCTATTATAGATTTATCCATACTTAGACAGCATGGTTTATTTAATTTTATAGATGATTCAATAATAGAACGAGACACTAAATAAAAAAGTAGAATTACGAAAAGCTTCCAGTATAATACGTATAATATAAAATGTGGACACATCACATATCTTGGATTTCTTACCCAACATAGAAAGCTCTTTAATTTTAGTAAAAGATCTGATTTTGTTAATCATTAGCTTGTGACTAAGATTTCTGTCGAATCACAGACATCTGCTTGTATCTTAAAAGCCTGTCGTGACATAAAACTCGGCTATTTATATCATTGCTACCTTTAAAATATGCTAAATCAGTAAGTACTCAAGAAGATTTGACAGGTGCCGTTGCTGGAGATCCAGTTTCACCAGTGAGAAACACCGCATAGTGGTTTATGTCTAGTCAGCAAAATCAGAGTGCAAATTTTGATGAGTTGGCGAAAGTGAAGCTCTGTTAAACTCTGTCGAAAGTAAAATAATTTACCAGAGTTTCAGTCATCTTTTTGGAAAAGAAACCAATGAAAATCGACATCACATCTATTACATGGATTAATGCTATATCAACAGCATATTGAATAGTATCAGTGTTCATTTGATAGAGTTTTCAAAACCCGAATGAGATCAGACAACTATATTACAAAGCTGTTACATGGCATTATTAAATTAATCTTTTCTTTTTTTTTCCAATTTCAGATAATGTGTAAAAACAAATGGAAAAGAATTTTATACTTTCAGATGTAATACAGTATTCAGCATAATCGGGGTATAAGTTTATGCTAAGAATTCACCATCTTCTCAAACGTACGTAAACTATTATAAGCTTTTGGATATAGAAGCCTTTTAAAACATTAAAATCTGTTGTCATTCACATTAAAACTTCTAAATTAGAAACCATAAAGGTACATTTTGACAAAGACATTTTCAAATTGATCTCATCTAAAATTATAAACAAGCCATCAAACTATATGCATGTCCTATTTCATCATCACTAAAAAGGAATATATTGTTATATATATATATATATATATAAATAGAAACCTTATTAGCAAATGTTTTGTCCATAAAACATTGATATGTTGCTGCCAGTTTTTAAATTTGAAAGACTGAATTGTATTCAAGCGGTCCAAAATGTGTAGTTACTACTAAGGAATGTGATCAGGATGTTCGCTTATTTGGTGATAAGCTGAAGCTAAGTCTATTTTTGAAAAACAACCTTTGTTGGTAAGTATCTAGGTAAATGTAGGTACCTCCACGAAATCGCTAAAAAAGAGCATAGCTTGTCAGTGGCGTAGCTAAAGGTGGGGAGGCGGACCGCCCCGGGTGCCAGCACAGGAGGGGTGACACAATGTCACCCCCAACAAAATTTTTCAACCAGGCTAAGGTGCCAAAAATAGTCTGAAAACAGTGGAGGAGACACAGGGTTTCGCAGGCGGGCATATGACCCCCCAGAAATAATTTATGACCCCCACCAGTTTTGTCCCCCCCGTCAGAAATTTTCTAATAAATTGTCGGAAAATTTGTGAGTAGGAAAAATAGCAATGTTTTCAGCTTTCATGTGTTTCAGTTGCTACAATCTTGGTTACTAACAAGAGACATTGTTGTAACATTTTATCGGATGATATGGTGTTTTAACTCTGCATCATTAATAACAACAAAGCGAAATACGAAGCCAAAAGTGCAACAATTTCAGTCTTGCCTGTGTATCAATTCGCTGAGATACAATTTTCCATTGAGTGAGCGATATACTTTTGAATATATCTACTAGTGTTGGGACGATTAATTGGAATCGAGAATCGGAAAAATCGGAACTTTTGTGCCTATTTTCCGATTCCAAAAACGATTCTTTTAAATTTTTAACTTAATTTTCCATTATTGGTACTAATGATAAATATTTATTGTTTTTAAATTATCACTAAAACTAAAATCATAATAACATCAAAATACGATGTAAATTTATTTTACTTGTATAAAGAAAAACAAAAAATAAACTTTGCATAAATTCTCTAGGTAACCTTTAAAAGAATGCAGTTGATTTACAATGTTCCGAAAAATGCTTAAAATTAAATAGAACATTTTTGTCAAGAAAATACTTTCAAACATCATTGATAATTAAATGGTACCCAGAAAATGATGCAACGGAAAATTGGACACCGGAAAATTACCAACAGAAAATTACGTCAACCATGAGCCAGTCGAGACTGTCGGATCTGGCTGTGCTGTCCATTGAAAACGAGCTTACAAGACAAACAGATTTTGACGATGTCATTGACCAGTTTGCCACAATGAAAACAAGAAAACATTCATTCTAAGACCATAGTATCGAATGTCATTCTTTTGTGTATTGCCGTGTTTTGTATTTAGTTGTTCTGAAAGTGAACAGTTGCATTTTAAAAATCTTTTGATTTGAACTGATTATTTTGTGGTATTGGATTTTGTCTTGGATCATACATGTAAACAGTAACGTACCGGTCAGTAGAGTAAAGTAGAAGTAGAGCATGTATGGAAATTTAGCTACAGCTAACCATTCAGCATAGGGTGAATCGGGGTCATTGGGGTGACATTTGAGCGGACCGCCCCGGGTGACGTTTACTCTAGCTACGCCACTGTAGCTTGTTGAAAAAGACGCCAACCTTGCCGAAAACAAAATTTTATGTTTTATATTTTTACCCATACACAGGCTCTGGCCAATGACCGTGAAAAATTGGAGGCTTCTTGTTGAGCAAGCCACCATGCAACGCACCTAAGTATTTGGTCTGATACTCCTGCCATATATTTCAAGATTCTTGACAAAATCCAAAGAATTGTCTGTAATGTAATCGACCCTGATCTGACATCTCGACTTCAGTCGCTTTCCCATTACTGTGAAGTGACATTTGTTCTGGTGCCTTGACTGCATAAATTTAAGCGTACTACTAGATTAGCAACTATGTATCACTGTTTTACTGTTGGACTAGTAAACAATGACATAATCAAGATGTTGATGTTAAGTTACACATTATTTCAAAGGAAAAGGTTATGGAGAATGACTCCATCAATAGTTGAAAGAACGATAACACTAACAGTTATTGGACTTGAAGAACCTGTTTTCTAAAAAAATATTTTAAAAGAAAGATTTCATAAATTTCAACCGAAAGTAGTACTTGCTTCTCTGTCAATGAATAGCGAATGTTCCCTTATAAGGAAACAACAAATATTGCCACTACTATTATACATTTCAGAAATTCCTGGAACAGTATTTATGCATTCATGCAAAATTCGATCTTATTTTTCAAGAGTTATAACTTTTTTTACATTTAAAAAAACTAACCGTCGTTAAAGCTACTGTGAAGTTATTTAAATTAATCATAACAAAATAATGATATACAGTAACAAATGATCAAAGTGAAAGACGTGAGTTTAATGAACAGAATTATAGTACAGTGATACATGGGATATGGTTGAGCTCTGAAATCCCCAAGACCAAAATCAATGAAGCCTAAAATGCCAAAAGATCAAAATCCTTTTAAGGCGAAATCTGAAAAACCGCAATTAACATGCAAAAAAAAAAAAAAAAAAAAAAAAAAGAAGAAGAAGAAAGATAAATAAGTTCAAAAAATGCTTATCTGACAGACTAAAATTTATTGAAGTACTGACTGTGGGTGTGGTCATTTCCCAGTAAAATGCAAACTAAAATTAAAATTACGGAAATAAAAGAAACCTAAAGTAACGCAGAAAGTAACAATAAAACAAAAATCAGGACATCTCGGTTTACAACGCGTATAGTAACAGAGTTCAGAGAAATATAAGATCTTAGGAGAGGTTAGTAATTCAAAGTGGAACACGTTAAGGGAAGGATTAAAAGTCCTCGGCAATGATATTACATAGAATACAAGATATTAAGTAAAAATATTAGAAATAAATATAAGGAGACAAAAGATGAATGACTCAACGAGAGGTGTGCAGAGATAGAAACACCCCGGAACTTACATATATAGCAAACATGCAAAATAAGATAAAAGAAATAGCAGGACAAAAAATATGCAATTGCACAGGATATACAAATAAAAAAAAAATGCTAATAATAAAAAAAAATACTACAACGAATGCAACAGAGAATTCTTCCAAGATAACAATGGAGAGAAACCTACAATACATAAAAACGTGGAAAGACATGTAATATTAAAATCCGAGGTAAGATCGTCACTCGTTAAAAAAAACGAACAATAACAAGCAGCTGGACCACAGGAAACTGTAACAGTCAGCCTTTAACGATTTCTGGATCGATAAGATTACCATGATATTAAATGAAATATATGACAGCGGCGAAATACCAAAAAACACAGTAGATATATCTTCACAGCGGAGACAAATGAACTAGGTTCAAATGAAAGCGAATTCCATCGGACAATCAACTTGATGAAACACATAAAGTTATAACAAAAAATTTAATGAATATACTATAACTTGTAACAAAATTAGACCGAAAATAGGGCAAAAACAGTGTAGTTTCGTCCAAGACACTGAAACAGGAAATTCTGTCTTTATAATTGGGATGTTATCAGAGCTGGCAATGCAAATACAGAAAGTCCTATATCTATATGTTTTACACAGTAGCATTTACATTCGGACAATTGTTCTCATCTTTGTTGTTGTTGTCAGAGGGTACAACAACCGAAACGAAACAACAAAGATGAGAACAATAGACCGAATGTAATTTAAGGAATTAGATTTCAACATAAAGCTAATGGTTGTGAAAGTCGAGTACAACCTATCACTGTTATAGACATTTTTCATATCATGTATATAACAGTATTTTAATATGTTTCTGAAAAAAAAAAAAAAACTTAGCAATCATGAATAAATTTGCCCGCAATAAGACGGAGCGTCAAAAGGACGTTTTTTCCCATGACACCGCTTTTTTTTTAACTACTTTTACTCTTCGGCAATGTTTATTGTTTTAAAAAGCGATGATTAGAACTGTAATAAAACCTAAACATATGAAAGTGAATTTATACATTTCAACAAAAATAGTAAACACTATTTATTTATATTGTTTATTTACACCATTTATTTATATTATTTACTAGAATGTTTGGCAAAACATCGGCTAATTGCCATTTGATTCAAACTTTATAAAATGGCAAATAATAAGGATTTCCTTTCGTGCACATATTTTAATAATTTAATAAATGTTTATAATTTTATAAATAAAAATTGTCACATTTATTTCTTTATAAATTGGTAAATGATAAATATTGCATTGCATTTAGTTTTTAGAATATTGTAAATATAAAATTATTTTTGTAAATAAACAATCTAATAAATAAATAGTATTTATTATTTTTGTTTTCAATTCTCAAGAACAAAAAAATGTATAAACACACTTTCATGTTTAGGTTTTTAAAATTCTAATAATCGCATTTTAAAACCTTTTGTAAATCTTTTAATAACTTAAGATAGGTTTTGCTGAATTCTATTTGGAGGAGGATTTTGATCTCTCAGGATTGTCGTTTTCAGAATTTTAATCTTTGGGATTCTCGTCTTTCGAAATTTCAAATTTCAGGGTTGCATCTTTCGCCATTATGACCCAAACCCGTTTCAACTTGTATACGGAGTGAAATAAAAGTATAAAAAAAGCATATTTACTCTAGTCAAAGCTGCCCAGTCCTCACTTTTCAGCCTCGACCGAGTTCGAAAGCGGGTGTGCTGCTTTGTGGAGCGATGAGTTTTCCACCATGCAACTCTACTTACCCCTACCCCGACAAATTGTTGCTATCCACTCGTTACTCTATCGCTAGTTTCATGGCAGATGTTCGGGCGAACTACATTCCTTGGTTCCAACAGTTCAGACATTCACAGCTAAAATCCCACCATGCCGCGTACACTGAATCGATTCATCCTCATTCCTTTCATATTTCATTAGTGAGAAGTTCCACTCAGCTTCTTCAGAACTGTGGCAATGTGAAACTGATTCCCGAAATGATGCTTCCCTGATCACTACAATTTTTACCTCTTCAAGTTGAGGTTAACTATCTGTTCTACATATGTAAACCGATGCCCCTTTACAAAATCTCCATCATTCTACCTTGAGTAGCTCTCATGCTTTGTAATGGATGTACAATAGTAAAAAAAAAATTAAAAAAATAACGCGAACTAATGTTTATCAATAATATATGCTTCTACTAATCTATTACTAAAAACCGGACGATTGTTTGCTTGCATGCATCTTACGCATGGCCAAACGGCTGAACCCAGAGGATTGTAAGAAATTATATTTTGCCCACCTTCTTCATTACGCCTCCCAGAAATTTCAGATGCCCCTTCCTGGTGTTAAGTATAATTTTTCTTTTTGTTTCCATTCTCTCCAAAACCTCGTGGTTGCTCACATGTTCGGCCAATATATAAGAGGACAGATATCACATAACAGTTCTGTACTCTTTACCAACGAAATTTTCCTATTTCTTAATACTCTACTTAGGTTTTGGAATGCATTTTTGGCTATCCCAATACATTTTCGTATCTCAATGTCACACTTTCCGTCCTCTGTTAGAACACTTTCCAGATATTTAAATTTCTGTACCTGCTTGCTTTTAGTGTCCTGTAAATTGCATTTTGGGCTCATCTTTTTACTGATGACCATGCATTCTGTCTTTTTTGTAGTTTTTATGCTTAGTCCCTTTTTTTCGATCTTCTTCGCTACATTCGGTAGGAGGTTTTGTAGTTTCCTTTCCGTGCCTGTTAATCAGCACTGTGTCATCTGCATGTCTTATGGATTTCTAGTTCGCTCAGTATTGCCTCGCTGTATAGGTTGAATAAGTCCGTTGAGAAGACACATTCTTGCCTTACACCCCTTTCTATATTTGTATATCTGCTGAACTCATTTTTATTTTTTATCTTTATGCAGGCGGTTTGCTCCAGTGGAGGTTTTTGATTATTCTAATATCTTTTCCCAAATATATCAAGGTTGTTGAGCAGTTCCAACAGGTTTGTGGCGTACTTTGTCGAACGTCTTTGCGTAGTCTATAAAACATAGGTGCACGTCCTTCTGCATTTATATTGCTCTTTCTGATAATATTCTGAGCATAAATATTGTTTTCCTTGTTCCGGCGTCGTTGACAAACCAGCACTGTTCTTGTCCTATCTCTGGCCGAATTCTCCTGCTCGCTCTATTCATCAGAATTCGGATAATGAGTTTTGTCATGAGGCTGAGTGTTCGGTGGAGTTCACATTCGTTTGCGCCTGGTTTCTTCGGCAGTGCTATGAAAATAAATCTGCTTAGATCTTCCGATATATCGCGACTGTTGTAGATTTCATTTATTATTTCTGTAATCTTGTCTATGCCGAAATAATCTAAGGCTGCCAGCATTTCTATTAGAATTCTGTCTGGCCCTGCCTCTTTGTTTCTCCTCAATTTGGCCAGTGCAGCTTCTACTTGAGTTTTTAGAATTTCAGGCCCGTCGGTATTTCTGTGTATTGCCGATTGTTCTCTTTCGTTATGGAAGAGTGCTCCAATTTATTTGATCAAGCGCTAAAGAATTTTTTTCTTTCTCTATTATGAGCGTTCCGTCTTTGGATTTTATGTAGCTTGTTGATGAGCATGTCTTTTGTCCTGTTAGTTCTCTTATTTTTTTTTATGCATCTGTGATATTCATTCTCTCTATTTCTGTACATTTTTCTTTGAGACATTCTTCTTTAGCCTGTCAGCATTTGTTCCTTATTTCATTGGGTAGTTTTCTGTATTTCGTTCCTGGTCTTGGCATTGTTTTCTATCTCCTTTATATCATGTTAAGAATCTCATCTATGATTCATTCGTTTTTCTTCTTCATCCATTCTCTTTTGGGCTGATATCATAAAGCTTTTCTTAGTGTGTTCCATTTCGAGTTTCCATTTCCATTTATCTCCTTTTCACACTGTCCATATATTTATCCTTCAAGTTCGGGTCATTCAGGAGTCTGCTGTATTGAAATTTGGGTGCTGCGCTAGGCTTCTTCAGTTTCCGTAGTTTCACTCTTAGTTTACATATAACAGGAAGGTGGTCGCTTCCGCAGTCGCCACTTGGTTTGCAGTGAACTGCATTCTTGAATCTTTTATTAATAGTTATGTAGTCAATTTGGTTTTTAGTTTCTCCTCCTGGGCTTCTCCATGTCAATAATCGTCTTGGATGTTCTTGAAACCGGGTGTTGGATATTACCTGGACATTGGTCGTGACACCATTGGACCCATTTTTTTTCCGCGTTCATTGCGGGTTCCTAGTTCGAATTTGCCAGCTAGCTCTACTTGCCTACTTTGACATTCAGATCTCCTATGATAATTATAACTTCTTGTGATTTGCACTGTGCCTTGGCGTAAGTGTAATTTAACTCAGGGATAAACATGGAATATGTAGCGCTTGTCTCACGAGTCAAAAAAAATTAGGGTCAAAACTGCTCTTTCAGCACAAACTGAAATACTTTTGTTGTCGGCGTTATTGTAAACATTTATTTCTAAAATAAATCCTGATGGTCAAAAAGTGAATGGCAAAGAAAATGGAATCGGTAAGTCGAGTTTAAATTCTGAGTAAAAAGTCATATAAAAGAATTATGTGAATTAATAGAGTATATTGGAAAATAGGACTGGTTGATTCTAGATTTTAAATAAACAGCTGGAGATTGTCAGCATTGTTTTAAATAATATAAAGTTTATAGATGTCGCTAAAGAAACGCAACGCCTAAGGTTAAAAATGAATTTTAAAAAATGAAAAATCTTTTGTTTTTGTTTTAATTTCATGTTAATAGATTAAAATTAATATTTCCAATGAGCAAAATAATTTGCTGTATTTCAAAATCCAATTTAAGTTGAAGGATTTTTTTCGCTAAAAATCACTGATTTTAACACCATTTTAGCCATCTGTGAGCACAATGTAAGTCTCTTCATTAAAAAATTTTCAAATATAAAAATACTTTTTTGAAACTTTATTTGAAGAATATTAACTGATTTAAAGTTTAATTAATCTGATTTGAAACAAATATTACATACCTTTAGTTTAAAATATTGAACGTATTTTCATATTAGATATTTAGAAAAATAGTACTTCTGCTAGTATTATGGTGTTACGGTTACTTTATGTTTTAGTCGCTCAAAAGTTGTATCCATGTCATCATCGACTTCTAGGTTTTATCATAAAAATAAACTTTGACACGAATAATACTGTATGACATTTCATCTTTATCACCATCTCTCGTTCTACGAGGTGCTACTCAAAAGTTCGTGAATTTTGAACAACGACTGAACTGGATATAGTAATAACTTCTACTGCTATGATTTGGAAGTAGTACTTATTGTGAGATGACTAACTGAAAAGGACTATTCAAAAGCAGACGATAGTTGATAGAGAAAGTAAGTTTTCTCCTGATCGCATTCTATTACCTTTTAGGTAGTTTCTCGGATATGAGCAATAACAATGAGAGTGGGAGCACTTGTAGGGTGGTGTTCGGTTAACGGAATATGGGGCGCTAGGTTGAAAAATCTTTAATTTTAGATTTTATTTTCAGTATCAACTGAGTAATGTACACACACAAGAAGTGAGTAATGTATACACAAGAGCTAGACAATATAGCCATTCTCTCACAAGCGTTCAGTAATCATTAGAATAACACTGTTAAGCATAAGAAAGCGGAAGGCACATTTCATTCATGTATTAAAAAATATAAGAACACTTACACAAACACACACACACACACAGAAGTAAACCTAAAGAGCCAGACTAACCTACCTAGGTAGGTTAGTCTGGCTCTTTAGGTTTACTTATTTTGCACCACTTAGCGTATTGAGCACTTTGTTTAGTTATTTTACTTTACTCGTCTCGGAGTTTTTTTTCTTTGGACTCTGAACTTAGATTCTAGACGATTATTTTCGCCGGAAGTACATGTTCTTAGTTCTTTTTTTTTACCCTTGGCCTTGGGTATTAGTTTGTTCATTCACAAGCTAAGACTCCAAAGGTTTTGCCGGACGAGTATAGCTGCTTACATTTATAAGTTTATTAGTGTTATATATATATATATATATATATATATATATATATATATATATATATAAAATTCTCGAAAGAGACTGTACTTATATTAGAAATACTTTAGAAGTCAACCAGTGACATAATACTGTTGACGCCAATGATTGGTTCAATAAAATTAATAAGAAAAGTGAATGCTTTTTACTACAATTCGATATTTGCAACTTCTACCTATCCATCACAGAGAAGTTGCTTACGGATGCGATAAACCTGGCCAAC
>CAHIKZ030001137.1:90000-162500 GCA_903632075.3 Acanthosepion pharaonis
CTCTTTCTGATATTATCTATAAGCCTCCTCCTTGTTTGCAACCTCACTAACACCTCGTCGTTGCTCACACGCTCGGTCCCTGATATCCTTAGCATCGTTCTGTAGAACCACATCTCTGTCGCCTCGAGTGTCTTCATCTTTGAGGAATTCGGCCAACATTCGCTGCCGTAATGAAGGACAGATGTCACGTAGTATTCTTTTCTTTGTTACCAAAAAAATCCTCCTGTTTCGCAGTACTCTGCCCTTTTGGAATGTGTCCTTGGATATCTTAATACGTCTACGGATCTCAGCGTCGCACTTACCGTCCTCTGTCAAGACGCTTCCCAGATATCTAAACTTCTGCGTCAGCTGGATTCTAGTGTTGTCGACCTTCAAATCGCATTTAGGGCTCTTCCTCTTACCGATGACCATGCATTCTGTTTTCTTGTAGTTTATGCTTGGTCCTTTCTTCCCACTCTCCGTCGCTACCTTCTGTAGAAGAATTTTTAATTTCTTTTCCGTGTCTGCTATCAGTAATGTGCGATCTGTGTATCTTACTTTGTTAAGATTGTGGCTGCTAAATCCCAGTAGAGTTTCCAATTCTCTCAGAATTGCCTCGCTGTATAGGTTGAACAGGTCGGGTGAGAAGATGCATCCTGGCCTTACGCCCCTTCCTATTTTGTTTAGGCGCGCGCGTGCGTGTGTGTGTGTGTGTGTGTGTGTGTGTGCGCGCGCGCACTATCCTTGTGGTGAAAAGTTCTCGGCTCCCCTCCTCTAAATATTTGGTTAATTTGGGCATTTGATAGGATTTTGGGAAGTGATTCGTGCTGAAATTTTTTAGCTCTCCTTTCTACGTATATAATATATTTATGTTTTGTGTGTGTGTGTGTGTGTATTAATTAGGTATCTCCACTAATTCGACGAAAAAGTGACATTCTATGATGAAAAAAATGCCCTAAATTTGAGGAAAAAAAGGAGTTCTGAAAAAATTTCTATAATAGCTTTCTTCATCCGCGGAGGAAATATCTTCCATTACCTGAACTACCGAACCATATATTCTACGGCTTATCCTATACATATTGGCGGTCCGCTCCAAGTGGCATGTTTTGGGAAGTGACATTTAGTCAAATTATCTGGATGTACCAGCATGTTGTTGTAATGAAGTCCAGTTTTCGAATGTTGTTTAGAGGGGTTGAAAATTCTACGACCAGCCCGGTCAGCAAAGATGTATACCGCTGACTGTACATAGTAATCATAAGGTTTAATTTATAAATTAGACACAGTAACCGATTAACAGCAATAATGAAACACAGCAATTTATACAGTTTAAAGTTATGAGAAAAATAAGTATCATTCTTACTGTACATCTCCTACTTCAGCATACACTTTTATTCTTTCCGTATTAAGTTGAGAATCCCCGGTTTATTTGTTTAAAACGAAACATTTTACAACTCTGGAACAACAGAGATTCCAACATTACTAGTTTTGCGGTATGAGAGAATTATTAAGGGAAGTTTATGGATTGTTCAATTTTTCAATTGACCGCGTATATTTGAAGCTGCTGGTAACTGAAACCATGAATAAGGGTTATATTTTTCTGTTTTAATGCAGGTATTTAGTTCTCTAGCAAATCCAGCATATATATATATATATATATATATATATATATATATATATATATATATATATATATATTATAATTATTTTTTAAAAATGTGATTCCTTCGCTACACACAAGAGTTCTCATGTTTCAAAAACAAGTGCCGAAAAAACCTCAATATAATTATTAAAATTAAATTGAATTAAAGTATCAAGCCCTGTTTCATCCGCAATCGAAAATTTAGGAATAACCAATCTTGAAATTTACGCATCTTTATAAGCATGTTCATTCGCAAAATTAATTACTATGGAAACGGCTAGAGCAACCATCTTGATAAGGGGCATATCCACATATTAGTCACTTTCGGAAAGAGGTCAAGCCGAGGCAGGGCCGGGGTGTCCATTTCAAAGCGAATGATGGCATTCATGTACTCACATCGCACACACACACACACACACACACACACACACACACACACACACACACACACACACAAATATATATAAATATACTTCCTTTACAATTAGACTTAACCTTTAGTTAATGACCATTTTCACCTACGGATTCGATGGGAGTTTAAATGCCGTCACCGCACAAATAATTCCGAATGACCTCTCTTTTATTTTACTAAAGTTACCTCTTGTTTGTTTTTTCACATTTTTGGTAATTTCCGTGAATTCACGTCGAATTAAACTTTGGCCGTGTGACCATTAGGATGTAGGCTTACGGTCAAATCACGCTGAAACACCGGTTCTCGTACGATCACCGAAGTTAAGCAGCGTAGAGCCAGGTCAGTACTTAGATGGGGGACCGCTTGGGAACACCTGGTACTGTAAGCCCCCAAAGTCCAACCCTTACCTCACAGTCGGTGGGGGGTGTAAACGGTAGTGTCAGAGTTATGCCGCCCGGAACTTCGTTCCTGGTAGGGCCACCCCAAGGCGGACAGGTCTGACACACACGCCGGCTAACAAGGGCTCTGGTGAAAATCCAAGGAGCGTCTGCATCGGTAACCGGCGGCTTCTGGTCGTTCCTGTCTCTGCGTCTGTGGGAATCCCGCGGCAAGCAAGAACGTTATCCGAGTAGGCCTGGGTACCCTACTTCTGTAATTTATCCCAAGAATCTTTTTCTCATAACAGGAAGAAGCCGGCTCAATCCGCCCAGGGTGAATGCCGCATCAGTACAGTACAGTACATTAGGATGTAGGTCAGCTCAACGATCACCACCTCCCTCCATCTACCCTGACTCTCCTATCTCCATAATATAATTCTAGTAACGGTGCCTTCATCTCTCCATATCTCCCACTAAACCCTCTATAACACTCTCCCTTTCTTTCTCCAACTAACCAGTATCCCACTAAATTGATACTATAAACCGTTTGAAAAATCCTGCGAATTTTAAAATTAAAATTCATAAGTGAAAATGGTCTTTAACTAAAGGTATCTTAATTCCAAATGTAAAGAAAATTTGCTCTGTTTAATGAAAATAAACATTGAGCGCTCTTTTGTGAATCAGTTTTATTTCAAACTAGCAGTAGAGCCAGGCGTTGCCCGGGGATGTAACAGTAAGAGATAGATCAAGTATCGACCATCATAAAGACTGAAAAATAAAATTGACAAAGATTATTGTTTAAGGTTGACGGACACGCATGTCTTAATTATTTTTTTTTTTTTTTTTTTACGAATTGGTCAAACCCAAATTCAAACAAAAACATTGTTTACAATCGTTATGAGTCTATCGATTGGTGAATAGAATTTTATTATAAACAATTGTCTTGTAAATGGAATTTTTAAAGCATTCTGAATGTAAATAAAGAAAAAAGTGTGCAAGACAATAAGAAATACTACCTGCCGAAAAAAAAAAAGTGGATGTTTGTTTTATCGGCTGAAAAATGTAAGAAATCCGATCCCATATATAAAGGAACACACACATAAACAACCTGGGTTTTTTAACCTAAGTCACTCCACGGAATCGCTAAAACATAGAGCATAGTCTGATGAAAAAGACGCCAAATTTATGAAAACAAAATTTTATCGTCAAAATGCTTATGTTTTTTATGAAGAGGATAGACTAAATTTTTTTAATTATTTTAAAAAATTTTTCCATCTTTCTAGAATATTCTAAATTTTGATTTAAAAACCTTGTTTCTTTTGTCGCAACACACATTAATTTGGAAAATCTTGCAAAAAATAAAAATAATTGTCAGATGTTAATGAAACTTTCAGAAACTATTCACAGATGATCGAAATTATTATAAATATGTTTTTTTTTTATTAAAGTCATGGCAGAAATATTTTTTTAATATTTATTAACACCCCCATAACTAATTTTATGAAAAACTCTAGAAATTCGAGACCATCGGTTTTAGTGATTACAATAGTTAAAAGCACAAGGCTTTGAAGAATGCAAATCATGTTTTTTTTTTTTTTTGTTTTTTTGGCCAACGTACCTGAAAATCAGCTGTGAATTGTAACATACAAAACTCAATAAAACAAATATATTATTTAGTTTCAAATGCTTTTATTTGTTTTAATTTGTTTTTATGAATATGGACAATATTTTCTGAAAGCAAAAAATTTTTTCAATGAAAATTGAATTTTTAATACAATTATTTCTTATTTCTTTTAATTTAAAAGATTTTTAAAAATGTTTAAATTTGAATTTAAAAAAATATTTTAACATTAGTTAAAAGCAACATCAACCTTTCAAAATGTCCGTGTGAGATTGTCATTGTCTAGCGCTTTGAAAATTGTATAATTTGGACCAATCAGATTAGCCATGGTAATTAAGAAATGTAATTTTTGTGTTTATAGTCGGACAGTAATTATCAAGTACGGAAGACCAACCAGAATACAATTTAGTTGCATTATTTGAGTTCAGCATTGTTCTCCGCTGTTAAGCCCTTTACTTTTGCGAAACACGTATGGAGAAGTTAATTTGAGTTTTCAATTTCAACTGAGAAGGGTACCTATAAGTAACAGTATCATCTTATGAAATTTAACTACTGCTAAACTTTAATTTATATGATCTTATTTTTATATTAATCTCAGATTGACATTTTTCCATAAATGAAATATCAAAATTAATAATAAAATGAATGGAAATACAAATAACACAGGAAAATGTAATAAATGAACATAAAATTATAGTATTTTATGTACACCTCTGATAAAATTTCATAAGAAAGGTACCTAAATTAATTAGATACCTTTTTCTTATGAAATTTAATCTCACTATTAACAGTCTTATTTTTTAATTTCTTTATATTTTCCATAAAGCATCGTAAACGTAAAAATGAAAGCTAAGTACAAAAAAAAAAAAAAAAATAAAAAATTAGAGCGCTGAAAGTTTTCCTTAAAAGTAACAAGGTAAATAATTTGTTCACTTAAATAATTTCACTTCCTTCCATCCGTAGAAAGAATTCTCCTCCCGTAAGTTATCTAAACGTCATGAATGTGCCTTTTCGTCAATCGTCAAGCGACGCGAAAGGTTATGACCTACTTTGTTTTATTTTCAAATTACATTTTTTCAGCGCAGAAGCTAAGTTAAGCTTTGTTCAAAATATTTTAAATAAACAGTATAATTTCTGTTTTTATTAAAATCAGTTTTGAAAAAATGATAATTGATTTTTAAAAGAATATCAAAGTAAGATTTTAATCTTTTTTTTATCAAATCGAAAAAATGATTGAAAATGATTATCTGTCCTTTTTTTTTTTTGACCAAAAAAAACAATATTTTTAACGAAAATTTCAGACGTGCTAGGAACGATTAAAAATGTAAAAAAAATACCCCAAAATACTTTGATCTTTCCTCTTTAATAATAATATGAACATTAGACGATAAAATTTTGTTTTCGTCAAGTTCGGCGTCTTTTTCATCATGCTATGCTCTTTTGTTTACATTTTCGTGGGTGAGTTGTCCCCCTTTCATTCTCACGATGTGTCTTAATCGTGTTTTCAAATTGATTTTATTAAAAAAAAACAACTGTGATTTTCCCATTTTCGGCCCCGTTAGAACCACCACAAGGTAATTTTATGTAGTCCTGTGAAGGTTCGTTGAAATCGGCTAAAAAATTTAGGAAATTCGATCCAACATATAAACGTTACAGACACACACACAATCTGCGTTTTATAATAAGTAAGATTCTATACTGTGTTAAGGACTCACCTACCAAAGATAGGACTCACTTAGATTATATATATATATATATATATATATATATATATATGTGTGTGTGTGTGTGTGTGTGTATTGTCATCCACAGACAAAATGATTCGCTTGCCTCTAGGGAGGATCGAAACCCGGCTGAATTGGCGTTACATATCAGTCAATATATGTACATATATTGACTGATTTGTTTTTGTTTTTTTGCTTATCATCTCGTTGTGCATTTAAAGTCGAAATATTTTGGATTATAAGAATAATACTTTTTTCTTTTTGCCAATGCTTATTGCGTTAACAATTTTTGTTAAGAAATTTTAACTGCTTCTTGCTGATGTTAAATATAAGTTTCCATTTTGTTTACATTTTCTCCAAAACCTCACGTTGTTCACGTGTTCGGTCCATGCTATCTCCATTTCTGTTGCTTCAAGTCTCTTTTTCATCTTTGAGGAGAATGTCCAGCATTTGCTGCTATACAGGTGGACAGATATCACGTAACAGTTCAGTACTCTTTTCTTTGTTTCTAACGACATTTTTATATCTCTTCATACATTGCTTAGCTTTTAGAATTCATCTTTGACCATCCCAATACGTCTTCGTATCTCTGTGTCACTTTCCGTCCTCTGTTAGAATACTTCCCATATATTTAAATTTCTGTACCTGCTTGCTTTTAGTGTCCTTTAAATTGCATTTTGGACTCATCTTTTTGCTGATGACCATGCATTCTGTCTTCTTGTATTTTCTACAGTCCTTTCTTCTCGATTTACTTCGCTACCTTCTGTAGGAGCTTTTGTACTTTGCTTTCCGTGTCTGCTATCGACACTGTGTCATCTGCATATCTTATATTGTTAAGAAACCTATTTCCCTGATAGATTGTTTTAATAGAAAGATTTGATAAATTTCAATCGACAGCAGCATTAGGAAGACATCGGGAGTAAACCTTGAGAACAAATCTTAAACATCGTTCTAAGCACCTGAAATGGTATTGGTGATAGGTTGTATCGGCCCTTGCCTTGGAGCAACTACCTATTTTCCATACAATCTTTCCCAGTCATAATTTAGGTTAGCATGAACAGACCAAAATGACTTTTGGGTTGTTCACTGCTAACATACTGCTCACTTAGGCAACACATGCTATGTATCTTTTGTGTGTAAGTCTATACACTTTTTCGTCAGTGTATACACAGTTCCGAACAACTAAAAATACAATGTGACTATATAAACAAATATTAAGAGCTACAAATGATTGGAAATTGTGGAGATCCATGATCGCCAACGTCCTGACAGGACACGGCACATAGAAGAATCAAAAGACGATGAAATATGTACATGGATCGCAACTTTATTGTATTCATGTAGTTGGCTGACTTGGGCATTTCGACGTGTTGTAATGGTTAGGAAGCTCCAAACTTTCGGCCTTGTGCCACATCTAAGCTACACTTAGAAAATCACCATGTAGTTGGCTGATTTTATGATTTGTCTAACTTTGTTGGGTTATTTAATGTCTAATTTTAGACGGAGCACCCAGTGTGTATCAAATTCATTACTCAGTAGTAACGGGCAATTAGAGGAGCCTCGGTAAACATTACCTCACGTTAAGGTGCCTAATATCTAGATTGTTTGATTTTATGACGTAACAATCCTTGTTGAATGATTGAATGTCGAATTGTGTACTGAGCACCCAGTGAGGATCAAAATCAATCCACAATAGCAACGGTCAACTAGTATAGCCTCCCGACACCGAGTAGCTTTTTTTTTATTATTCAAGGAAACTAATGAAAACAATCAACTACCTTCACTACATAGTTCACTGAACTAATTATCTTCTACAATGCAGACGGCTTAGGTTACTATGGCAGGGTGTCCAGGCAGAGAATTCTTCAAAGGAATACAATGGGTCAATTCCTTTGGCGGGACATTGTTCAATTTTTGATAGACGGGGTTTGTATTCACCCCTCACTAATGCCTTTAGGAAAGGCATGAAACATTTTTGAGAATAGGTCAGAAAAGAGAATAATATCTGCTACTGTTACTATATTACTTACTACAACCTGTCACATGTTGCTTGGAGTAGAGATGGACACTGTCAAGTAATCACCATTGTCTGGAGAAATACTATGAAGGATCCAGACAAGGATCCTTACTTTTACCTTTTTTTAATCATTTCACCCCAAGCAAAGCAATACAGTCACTAAGATACAAATGGTTAATGAGTGTGAGAGAATATGGGAAAAAGAAAACATTATTTGCTCTCTATCATCTGAGAGACTCCTTTCTGACTTTCATCAGCAAGGCTGATGCTAACCTCCAAAATAGTGACTTGTTGCGCCTTCTCAGGTTAACATTTTCCGGGGTCATGAAGTGGAAAGATTATACTGAGTCAATTGCTAGGTTTGCTACTAGTAAAGTTGGTTCACTGTGTTGAGCTAGACCATTTTTCTCGCCAGAATCTATCTTACATATTTATAAATCTACGATTCGTCTATGCTTTGAATATTGCTGCCACATATGATCTGGTGCTCCTGACATATTAGAGATCCTTGATAAAATCCCAAAAAGAATATGCATGTTTTTGGTCCTGACCTGGTATCTCGGCTACAGTAATTTCTCACCACCGTAATGTAGCTTCCTTATACCTTTTCTATGAATATTTTCATGTCTGCTTCCTAGTCAAGTTTGATCTTCAAAAATTTAAATTCATTGTCAATCGCTATCTTCTTAATTCTTGTTCTTTTATTCTTCACTCTCGTTAATAGTATTTTCTTATATTCGCTAACACTCAGTAACCCTTTGCGTCTTAGTCACTTTATTGCCTTGCTTAGGGTGAAATAGGTAAAAAAGGAGAGAAAACAATAAAAGAACAAGAATTAAGAAGACAGAAGCTAATTGAAAGCTAAAGGATTAAATTTATTATTTCCAGTAAGTAAAATATTCTGGAGTATTTCAGGTAGAAATTATATAGATTGGAATGTCAAATTTAATTTCGATTTCTTAAAAGCGGCCATTTTCTTAATTTGTAAACAAATTTATATTTTAAAACCCTTCCATATATATATATATATATATATATATATATATATATATATATATATTTATTAAGAAATGGACAAAGTCCGAGAATTTATTTATTAAAGACATTTTTATGTTTAACGTTCTTTTTTATAGATACAAGTATTTAAGTAAATGCTCTGTTTATAATAAACAGTATTAAATAACATTTACCGGTCTGAATGTCCGAGAAATTTTCATAGAAAATATTCGTCCTTTGACAGGATTCGAACCTGCATCCTATACGGAACCGTCATTTAAGCTGACGCCTTACCGACCAGCCACAAAGGAGCGTTCATTACGCTATGTTGTTTTCCGCGAAAACGTGAAGGTTTTAGTTTTATATATATATATATATATATATATATATATATATATATATATATATATATATATATATATATATATATATATATATATATATAAAACAAATTTTCTGCAGAATGGTTAATCTTAAGTTTTAATGTAATTTTCAATAATAAATAACAAATTAATTATTTGATTTTTTAAAAAATTCTTTCAAAACTTAATAACTGTCTTTGCAAACATTTTAATAAATAAATAAGCATAACGTAGTTGTTTTTCCTTTTAAGATCCGAAAAATAATTAAGAATAAAAATGTTTACATAAAAAAGAAAAGTGGGTTGTCGATTTTCTGAGAATATGTTGGCTAGTCTATTTTTAAATATTTTAAAACTTTTCTAAGAAACTGTATGTGGCAAACGAGATGTAAGTCGGGAGGTCATAGCTAGATCGTGCCCACCGAGATCGATCGTTAAAATTGAAATCAGAACATTAGTTGGCGTCAAAATTGGAGTGGAGAGCAAGAGAGAAAGAGAGAGAGAGACGAAGTTCAAACCAATCTTCTTTTTTGTGCCGTGTCCCTTCAGGCTGTATGCGATCATGGCTCTCCACTTTCCCCTATCCCTTGTAGCTCTCATTAAGTTTTGTCCCGTTGCTACTTCTCCCAAACCCTAGTGTCATCCACTTGCTTAAGTCCAATAGGTATATCACGCATTGCTTTCCCTTGTCTTTCGTCCCATCCATTCGCCCTGTGAGTATCAGATTCTCCAAGCCATCTTTTCTCATTACATGTCCCAGAAATTACAGCTGCCTCTCCCTGATGTTAAACATAAGCTTCCTCCTGGTTTGCTCGGTCCATAATATACTTAGCATCCTTCTGTAGAACTATACTTCACCATACCTCCGTTGCTTCAAGTCATTTCCTCATATCTGAGACCATCCAACATTCACTGCCGTAAAAGAAGACAGATATCACGTACTATTTTCTTTGTTACCAACGAAATCCCCATGTCTCCTAATAATCTGCCTAGCTTTTGGAATGCGGCTTTGGCCATCACAATACGTCTTCAGATCTCAGCATCGCACTTATCGTCCTCTGTCAGAACACTTTCTAGATATTTCAATTTCCGCACCTGCTTGATTTTAGTGTCCCTGACCTGCAAATCGCATTTCGGGCTCATCCTTTTACTGATGACCATGCATTCTGTCTTCTTGTAGTTTATGCTTAATCTCCCCTCCTCGCTCTCCTTTGCTACCTTCTATAGGAGTTTTTGTTTTTTTTTAATTTCTTTTCCATGTCTGCTATCTGCACTGTGTCATCTGCGTATCTTATGTTGTTAACATTGTGGCCGCCAATGATGAATCCTGGTAGGATTTCCAATTCTCGCAGAACTGCCTCACTGTATAGGTTGAATAAGTCCGGTGAGAAGACACATCCTTACCTTAAGCTTCTTTCTATTTTTGTATATCTGCTGAACTCATGTTTTATCTTTATGAAGGCGGTTCCGGATTATTCCAAAATCTTTTCCAAATATATCAAGGTTGCTGAGAACTTCCAACAGATCTTTGTGGCATGAGTTTAAAAAATTCATTTCCTTTAAGGCCTCACACAATTTACAAGTAAAAGATTCTAAATATCTTGTAACCTTGTTTTATGAATATGAAAGAAAAGTAAATGCAAATTCTGTCTCCATAATGTTGACAATTTTTAGGGTTGACACAATCAAAGATCACATCAAATCAAAAACTCATTTGACAAAAAAGTTTTCAAAAAAGTCAGCTCAACTGAAACAGAAGATAACAACTTTGTTGAAGAGTAAAGACGTACAAGATGATTTTGTCTTTGATTTTTTTTGAAAATGTGCACTTTGTCTGACATTCCCCAACACATAATTGACAAAATGAGGCCATTCATATTAAAACATTGTAAAGAAGGTGGTGCTGATCCAAGTGTTTTAATTGTATTAGACAACTTCATCTACCAAAACTGTTTGCTAATCAATCTGTCAGCATCACAACAGACGAAACAACCAACTGGTGTGACCACAGCATTTTGAATATAATTGCAAGCATTCATGGGGGAATCATTTCTCATTGATGTTGTAACCTTGGGAGAATGTAGTCATCAAGCTGTAACTCATGTGGATATATGCACTTGAGAATATTATTGTCTTTGTAACAGATTCTGCAACCTATTGCAAAAAAAGCTCATAAGGAAGTGTTGTCAGATGTCCTTGATAACAGTCGACATGTGTTGTGGTTAGCACATATTTTAAATCTTGTTGATGAAGTATTTTCACACTGGTCAGTATTTGATAATGTTACCCAGCTCACTACTTTCAGCAAGTCAGCCTTTTTTTAAAAAGCCTAGTCAGAAAAAGCAATACTTAAAATGGCTTGAAGGTTTCTTGCCTAAGGAACAAATGAAACTACCCCCTGTACCAGTAGAAACCAGATGAAACTCCTGGTTTAATGTGGCCAAATATCACTTATTCTTTGTGCAGTTTTATGAAGGATTCTTTAAAGAAGAAAAGAACCATGGCCTTGCAGTAGATAGCATTCTAGAATTAGTAGATGATAGTCAACTAAATCATGCCTCTTACTGTAATTTGTGCCTAAATCTGCATTTTATAAATGAGAATTGCACTCATTTAATAACAGCATGACAAACTTATAAGATAATAAATCTCCGTTTTCATGTGTTGTATATATCATAATGGAGGATGTAAAATAGTATTTGCATTCTGGTACATCGAAATCAACATTTGGCCTAGAAACTGATCATCTTCTGTCTGAACTAGAAAACACAGACGGAGAGAGTTATCTCAAATTTCCAAGATTTTTTTCAGCATATCTTTTTCGAAACTGAATAAATACATGAATACTCACCCTGGGTATAACTTTTACAAGTCAGCTCACCTGTTTGATCCTAGACAGCTACCCCATATAGGCCATGATTTAGACAGTTTTGTAGCCATCAAGGACTTGCAATATCCTTCTAATGATCTTCTTCAAGAATTCCAAATGTATGTGAATTACCAAGATGATTTACCAAATCCTTTTAATATCACATCATTTTGGAATACAAACAATAGCAGATTTCCTCTTCTGGAACAGATTGCCAATAAGGTCATATGGATGCTTGTTACCAGTGTAGATACTGAACGTTCATTTACTCAATAAACAACATGAAAGTCTTAACCCTGAGAACACCAAGCAACTCAGTGTTGTATTACAATGGAGATTTAGAGAAGAGATTTAAAGATTAAATATTTCCCAAATTAAGAAATTAGTAATTTTGAATTTGAGTAGTATTTCAACTTTGGATATGTTGTTTTATTTAAAGTTTGAATTAATATGTGTAATTTGTTTTTTGATATTTTGTTATTCAGTTATTATGGCTTAATTACTTTTTGTAAAATTTTAGTCAAAATGTTTGACTTCATTCAGATATTTATTATAGAGATTCAAGTTATTTGTGGTTGATTCTTTAAATGTAATTTTTATGTTAATTTTTATATTATGAATCAATAATCATAAATCAATCTAAATCTTTTTACTTAAAAAAACAAAAAATATCTGAATGTGTTCTTAAAGCTTTGATTAAAAGTTTGTTCTCAAAGATAATTATGCACTGTAACATTAAATTGTTTTATATTGTCTAGTCATTTTACATTTTTTTATTTTACATATAATTTATTTTTGGACTTGGATTATAAGATTTAAAAAAAAGATTTGTAGATATTTGCTATTTCTTTATATTCAATAAAACTTTGAATTATGTTTTTATTTTCAGTTTTAATAATAATTATAGCATCAATAAAACTGAATATGTTAGCTCTATCACCAATAAGTACTGTGAATATATAATATATAAATAATATATATAGAAATTACATTTTTATATATATATATATATATATATATATATATATGATGTAATATATATTTGGGGAAAAATGTAATACAAAGTGGAAAAAGCTTTAGTATGATCGTCATGAATCTTCTATACAATTGTTTATTGATATTATATTAATTCTTGGAAAATCAAAATTGTAATCTTTCAACTCATCACTAAGAATAAACTACTGCATGTTGTTTCTTTTCTTGTACCTGTTTCTTCTCATCTAATTGTTGTTATCCCAATGTTCAAACAACTGTATTCTTCAACTATCTGTAGGTGTTTATTGTATCTGGCATAATTTGTACCAAACATAACAGACACCTGAGTGGCTACAGCAGCTGAAACATTGCGATAGAGACAACAAAATTAATGAAATGGTAAAAAATAGCATATTTTAGAACTTCAGATGAATACAGAAATATTAGTGGTTTCATTTTTTTCCCTACAAAAATTAAATAAATATTTTTAATTAAATTAACTAATGTTAACACATGGTTCAAAGGATTGATCAGTTGCTAACCAAGGTGATAACATATCAGATGAAATATTTATAGTCCCTGTCCTTATCATGAGATAAAAAAAAAATCTTCAAATGCTGTACATTTGTCCAGTTATGGAGTACAGTAGTTGAAAGAGCTTTTATTTAATAAACTTAATTTTGTATGATACAAGGTCATGTATAGAGAAACAAAAGCAGAAGTTTGTAGTATGACAATAGGCAATTATCTAAGACAGGGGGTTAAAGTCTACCAGTATGGTTCTGTTGGTGGCAATTTAAATAACATATATTGTGAGTAGGCTAAAAGCAATAAACTTTTCATGTGTTGTCCTCAAGTTCAGTCAATAAATGTAATTCAGCATTGAATTATCTACATATCTCAAGATTCTTGAGAATTATCTACATATCTCAAGATTCTTGACAAAATATAAAGAAGGGTCTATAATGTAATCAATCCTGACCAAGCATCTCAACTTGACTCATTATCTCACCACTGGAACATAGCACAGCTGTTTAAAACCCTTGTTTTTGTCATATAGGAAAATCCAACATGGCGCGTAAACGAAATATTCAGTGAAAAATCCCATTTGTCAGTAACATTTTAAACACCTCATAGAATGTAAAGTTCTTAAAGCAAACCTGTGCCAAGCTGTTTTCCTGAATCATTGATGACTTGGCTGTCCAAAAATTACATCATCAAGATGAAATAATGGAAACTGACTGTGAAAAACACAATTATGCGCAACAAGTTTTCAATCAATCTGTAAACTTCTGGACCTTTTCAGGTGATGTTATTTCACTGTGGAACTGTCACTTGGCGGTTAGCATTAAGAAATTATGCCCAATTTTCTGAGAAAAATCACCTTTTTTTTTATGAAAAAATATTTATTTCCACTTCAAAATAATATCATTTAAACGTCATCCCTTTCTCCTTAATTTGGTGTGAACATCATTGAATAAAAGGAACAGCAAAATGGCCCATCGATGGGAAATACGAAAGACATGCTTAAAAAAAAACAATGTCTGCTAGGGTCACAGAGTGTTAAAAACAAAAACAAAACACATCAAGCCATTGTTCAAACACAGGTTATATCAAGCCCTACCAATGTTGACCCTTTTTTTTTCACTCTTTGCTCTTATCTGGGAGTGGTGGGTTACAAACTGACGACAACTTGTTCTAAATGTTTATTGCTGGCTGGCTGGCTAGCTGGCTGGCTGACCTTTGACCCAGGACTGTCAAAGTCAATTTGGTTTAATTTTCCTTATCACTGCTATTTTTGAAAAAAAAAAAAAAAAAAAAAAAAACTTTTGGTTTCTGTTGGTCAGGAATTACAGATAAATCTTTTGCCTTTTACTAAAGATTTCCATGGCCAGGTATCAATAATTTTTAACCGCTGGCAGTCATATAATTGAAAATTATTAATGGACTTTGACCCCCTAGGAATGTTGATTTCCTTCAAAACTCTCAATTTTATGCCTGAAATAGTTTATGATTTAGGCTTTCTGATTTTCCCCAAAAAATGGTTAATTTCCCATTAATGGGGAAAATTTTTGTTTAGAACTAAAAAAAAATGCAAAATTTTCACTATTTTTTCACATTTTACCCCATAAAAAAAAAATTTGAGTCAAATTACACCAGCCAATTTTACTTTTAAATGAAAGAATATATCCTTTGCTTTCAGAAAATACCTAGTTTCATGTGGTTCAGATCAAAAGTTTCCTTGATATTTGTTTAGATGATAATAAAACAGTCATTTTTCAATATTTTACCCCTATAAAAGTATGAAAATCCATTTTTTCAGAGAAAATAAGCTGTGACAAAATGACTTTCGCCATTTTTGTGATGATTTTTACTTGGGATAGAAAATTTTTACCATAGCAAACCTTAATTGACTTTATTTAAGTTCAGTGGGGATATGTGAAACCTCAAACAGCTCTGATAGCTTCCTTCTGTTTTTTCTACAAATATTTTCATGGCAATTATTCTAATGAACTTTCCTCCTTGGTAACTTGACTACATTAATTTAAGTGTGCTACTAGATCGGCAACTTGGCATCACCGTTTTACTGTTGAACTAACTAAATGCAACCATTGTTCTAATATAATAGTTTCTTTTCTCACATTTCTCACCTGTGGAACTCACTTCTGTTTCTTGCTTCCCTGCTACCCACAATCATGTTATCTAAAACCTGTCATCTATAATTTTCAAGAATTTAAACACAATGCCAATCTTCCTGAATCCTGTTATTTTATTGTCTTTTCTCCACACTAAAGTCTTCTCATTCTCTTACACTTCCAGTAAGCCCTTGCATCCTAGTGTCATTGACACTTACTTGGGATGAAATTATTTAAAAAACAAACAAAGACAAAGATCCCAGCTATCAGGAAGAAAATGAGTCAGTGAGTGAGCATAACAGAAAGCAAGATGTCATTCAGCACAATACCATTTTTAAAGAATCAACTATCAGCAAATTGGGATGAACTAACATGATGAAATTTGAAATTATCAAATCCAGCAATTGCATGTGTTAAATTTAATGGGCAAAATTCTAGGTATTTTCTAAGCTTAGCTTATTATGGCACTTGACCAAGTGGACAGAATAAGGAATAAAAGGAAGGAATAAAAGAATTATGTTGCACCAAGTTTCAAAGATGAAAAGGTTTGCCACTCTGGAGAATCAGCTTTCAGAGTTCCAGCTGTACCAATTTTTTTCTCTCTTTCTAGAAATATTGGATGCGCAAACAGTGTAAAGGTTTTGAGTGAGTTGTGTTCAAATTTCTATCAATTCTGCTTCATTCACTGCATGCTAAAGCTCTTGGCAAAAGGCATGAATCTATCTTATTCTATCTATAGGTTAAATAGTAGAGCGGAGTGGCTCTCTTGCCAGTCTAAGAGAAGGAAAACTCTGAATTCAAGACTAGCCTAAAGAGAGATGGGCTCCATCAGGTTATCTTACCCAAGACACACCACTGCTGCTACGGCGGCAGTAGATCTACCTACAAACACCTATGACCATAACAGACTACAGGATATGACTAAAAAACTTCACTAAAATACGCTGACTATACTTTCCGACTGTTTTAAGGTATCTCCGTACTGAATATGAAAACCTCCGAAACAAACACAAGAATGGTCAGAGAGTACAGCAGCTGAAATGTTGCAAAATGGAAGGAGTAAGTGAACTGAATGAATTAATGTGCCATAGTAAGAGTGCAGCAATTCAGATAAGGGATAAATTTGATTTCTTTTACTATTTTGTGGTTGTTATTTGAGCCAGGTTTGAGCATTAACTAATGATGCTGGTGGTAATGAATAACTACATAGTACTTATTTTATCTCAAAGAAAACTATATAAATCTGGAAAAAATTCTGTGTGTAGCTTAGTTGTGACACAATACAAAAGTATGGGACACCTATCAAGGATGAAACTCACTACTCACACAAGACAAACCTGCTAAACATTACACCAAGTTGAGGTGCACAAATGATATACTAAGCATAGCTTAGTTTTTTGGGGTTTTTTTAATCATTCACTTCAAGCAAGGCAATAATGCCACAAGGATGCAAGGGATTACTGGGTGATAGAGAATATGAGAAAAATGACTATTAAGGAGAGAGAAAAATAAAAGAACAAGAATTAAAAAGACAGAAGATAATGATTGAGATTGCATTTAAATTTTTGAAGATTAGTTTTGACTGGGGAGCAAGAAGACAGAACAGAGTTCCACAAGTGAGAAATATGAGAGAAGAAACTTACGAATAGAACTTACGGTTACATTTAATCATTTCAACTGTAAAATGATAAAACCTAACTGCTATCTAGTACAGTGCTTAAATTCATAAAGTCTAGATGTCATAGTGGAAACTTAATCGGAATAATTACCATGAAAGAAATTTATAGAAAAGCCACAAGGAAGTTATGTTATGGTGATGGGAAAGGGACTGAGGCCAAGATGCCAGACCAGGATCAATAACACTGCCGATTCTTTTTTGGATTTTATCAAGAATCTCTAAATGATTTGGGTTAGGGTTAGGGTAAGAGAATGATTTGGCACAAAGTATGGCACAGTTAGTGAGGAGAACTTTGTTCAATGATAGAAATATCCATCATCCACAGTAAATAAAGCTCCTGCAGATATTTAACAGAGGATATCGGCTCAATAAATGGAAACGGTCAAACCAAGTTCAAATTCCACCTGCGGTAGCTTATCCTGACTTAGAATAAATATTCTTGAATCTAATTTTCCCTTCCCTACATATCTTGGTAAAAATGGTTTGTTGCAAGTATGTAGCATGGCATGATGAGGAACTGAGAAGAGATTGGTTGAGTGACCACTTGGTTAAACTGGTCTCCCATAACTATCACCCTCAGAGAAGTGTAAAAAAATGTTCCATTCACTATCAATCTTGAAAGAGTAGACATTTCATACTCTTACTATCAGGGCCTTTTTTTCTTTTCTTCATTAATTTTAAAATGAATGAGTTCATTTTACTTGCATGTTCAATAAATTCTCACCAAAGTGGCATTTGCTTTCTTCAATCAACTGGCCTTTGTAATGAATATGGGACAAATCAGAAGTCTGTAGGTATACATGTCTAACCCTCTATCTACCTCTCACACACACACACTAGAGATACTAAGAAGTTTTTAGAATAGTCAGACCAAATGACCAAATTTTTTCTAAAGTAATTTCTTGGTCAAGCTGAGAACTTTTCAGCTCATATACACACACACACACACACACACACACACACACACACACACATATATATATATGCACGTGTGTGTGTGTGTGTGTGTGTGTGTTAAGCATTTGACAATTAGTTCTATCAGAGCACAAAATGGATTATGTGGTGTGCTTAATTACTGTGAAACTTAATTACAAGTATGTTTGTCACGTTTTTAATAGCATGTAGGAAACGTAACATTTCACTATGTAACTCTGTCCTCAGGATACTGAGCACTGCAGTCAACATAATTAGCGATAGTCTGTATTTAATTGGATTTACATTTCAGTTTAGTAATTGTTTTGCATTGTGCGCACACACAGATTTATAAACACGTAAAACAAAAATCCTACATTTCCTTGATAAAGCTTCTCAGAAGATGAAATGCATTGGCTAAGAATAAATTTTTTTCTCTTTTTATTCATTTTGTTCCTTTATATATATATATATAGATATAGATATATATATTATATATACTGTTTAAAATTTGTTGGAAGAGTTTAAAGTTATAAACAGTGTGGATGCAAAAGTCAAAACTATATGCCATATGGCAAAAGACAGTTACACGTATTAAGCTTGGAAACTGTCAATTAACATTGCTTTTTATGTTCACACTGTTTTATATATATATATATATATATATATATATATATATATATATATATATATATATATGGAGGGGGTGTATAATAGTATCCAAAACAAAAGTGAAGACGATGAGAAAAAGTGCAAAATTTATAAACAACACATTTTGCTGAAAGTGTCTTCTCTCTCTGACTTCCTCAGGTTAGAATGAAAGACAGTTTTAGCTTTCTTTCTTTCATTCAAACCTGAGGAAGCCAGGGAGGGTAAAGCTCTCGGCAAAACACGTCATTTATGAATTTTCCATTTTCACTCAGCATTCTCAGCCACCCATCCCCCATATCAATAAAAAAATTTCTTCTGCTGGACTTATTTTTATACACACACATATTTATATAATAATAATAAATGGACCATTATATAGCCTACTGTTTGTTAATTATACCAATGATTTCACAATTTCTTCCCTATTTTGTAGTTCACATTTTGATCGGGGTCCCTGACCATCAACGGGTCAATGAATTGTCTACTTTTATTAATTTTTACCTAAAAACGTGTCATCAGTGCGATTAAATCTCCGACAGTCAGCCAGATATGATTACTGGAAAATACATGGGCTGAAAATCTAGAAAACAATTGCAAAACCTTATGACATAAATAAACGGAAAAGACTTCAGAAACAAGGACAGTAATCATAAAAGAAGGCAAGACAGCGTGGCTATCTTATGTTTACTTCCGCTAAATATGTAGTCATAGAAGTTGATAAGCAGGTTTCAATAGAAGAAACAAGAAAACCAATGTAGATAACATAATTTCAAGAATAAGACAAAAAACAGAGCAACAGAAAGCAAGAAACATTAACACTAACAGGCACTTACTTCCTGTTTGGAGTCTGCGTGAATTGACATTGTTGTTGGACGAGACGGTTAATTTTGGCCGATCGCCGAGACACACCAACGAAATGGTATTCCAATCCAATGTGTTAATCAACAAACAGTAAGCCGCCTTTTTTTCACGCGAGACAAAAATGTTTCTTGACTCTTCAGAACGTATTTGCCGCTCGACAACGGCTAAAATGTCGGACCGGAAGTGTGAACAAGGAGCATGCGCGGCACGGCACTCTGGGATAAACAACCGGAAAGAGGCGATAAACAGCGAGCCTCGTTTTCATCGTCAAGCACGCAACCGGAGTTGAATGCTGGGAAATTGAAATTAGAGGAAACAGAAGAAAAGAAAGAAAAAGATTGCAAAAGAACCCGGCTCTGTTTTAATGTATTAACGGAAGATCGGTAAATTCGACGACGCATAACGACGCTCGGTAACGACCTAATTTTCATCTTTCCAACCAGTACAGCCGTATTTGCCTGATCGACCAGTCGAGCATCAGCAGTCTAATGTGGACTCGGCACTTCTCGGTAATTTCCGTATGTTTCAATTGAGAAAGCAAACGTCGGTCTATTTTGTGTCAAGCTGATATCGGTAATCTCCGTACTTCTAGATCGTGGAAGCAGGCGTGGCTTTATATTACTGTGTCATACTAAGTCCTTTTGAATAAGAAAAAGATTTCTGACTCTTAATGAGCGACAATCATGCACTTACTTCCTTCATGTTATAATGCAATAAGTTAATTTATTATTTTAACTTTTCTGATTTAATTTCCTTTATGGAAAAAGAATTTGAATTTTGTTCATTAATTAGAAAAATTGTATCAGGTTGGAACAAAGGTTTTGTCCAATTTTTGAGTTGAAAATGTTGAACAAAATTTGCCTCTATATGTTCTTTAGTAATGTTCCTATGAATGATTTATCTTTTTCTTTCAGATTATAAGAGTATTATTCATAGTTCGAAACTTGCCACTATATGTGTCCCAACTAAACAGCACATTAGAAATATTGTATTCTATCTGTTTCATAAAAGTGTTAACGCAAGTGCAGTGCAAAATCTATCCAGCACACTTATCGGGTCGATACATTGGGTGAAAGAAGTTGTAGGAGGTGGTGTTCACGTTTCAAAACTGAGCACTTTAGTCCAGAGGACAATCCAAGGGAATATCGTTTAAAAGGAGTTGCTTCAGAGGATTTGGAAGCGGCTGTTACAGTAAGTCCTACAGCAAGGGTGTAGAATCGTAATTCTACACTTCTGTAAAAACACCATCTAAAAGTGGATCACTGCAAGATTTTTTTAAAAATCTTTGCAAAAGCCATTTAAAAGTGCATCACGGCCATATTCTTATACAAAACCAGCTCCACACATAGTTTCCAAGAATTCGCTTGATGATTGGCTCATAAACAAGCAAGTGAGCGTCGCCATCCACTCACGCGCATCTATTTTTCATCTCGTGATCGAGTTAAATATTTTGGCACTAATTTTCTGGAGCCTATCACGTGTCCATCCAAGTAAATAAATTTAGGGCGCAAACTCATCTCACTAGGGAGCATCGTGACTACAAACCAGTTGTTAAACAAATCCACGTCATTTTATCATCTGAAGTTTTTAAAGTTACCTTTTAATATAATCCAAATCTTCAGACATCACTCACTCATCTTTATATTCAACTTTGTTTATTACACAGCAGAGAATTGCTTATCACCTCAATCACAGAACATTATTTCTCTTCTGAATTTGCTCAAACAATTCAACATTATTTCTTGACAAAAACGGTCAAAGGAAGATAACTTTTACCACAACTAAATTTATTCCAAACTACATTGAAAATTTACATTGCACAAAACTGTTTAAATTCCACGTAAACAGATTTTAATACTTTCCCTGACTTTGTGAACTTTTCGTCACAACTTCAGCATACAGCCTTTCAGTTAAACTCACAAACTACATTCCAAACCCTCCAAAACAAGTTTATACAAAGATTTAAACAAACACCACACAGATTTCATTTACAAATGTGAATTAATTCCAGCATAAATCGTTGCATTTTCTTATGCTATATAAGTGAAAATTTGTTTGCTGTTATATATTGTTTTGTGTTAATTCTCATTTTGCCCTGTAAGTCGTTGAAGAAGTAATTTAAATGTACTGAGTTTCTTTGAACAACCATCCGAATTCACTCTATAAATTGTAGGTAATCCCGACATAACTTTACAGATGGTAACTTCCAATGTTATGAATGAATAATAATCCTCTACAAGAGAACATAGTGTGAAATTTAATAATAATCATTAGTATTACGTGAATTGAAAACAGTTGGAAATGTTTCAGTGAAAATGTGTCCCACACGACCAGTCTCCAACAACATGTCGATTGGTGCGAGTCATTGCATGACAAGTAGAATGAAAGGAGAACGAAAAGGTAGGGTCTTACATATAATATGGATATTTTTCTATGTTTCTAGAGAAGCCATGTTTACGACCTCATATTCAAGCGGATGGGATATCCCATCCGAGGATATATTCCACGAACTGGAAACGGTGTGTCTTGGGTTTTCTCAAAATGAGGACTACTAACCAGAGATTCTTTCTATGGCTGAGGATGATATATTCCCAAAAGGAAACTGTGCCATGTGCTTATAAGCTTATAAGAGGCCCGAGTCAAACAAACGACTGTTTCGTTTAGCTCTTGTAAACGAACTGTATGCCTTACTGACCACTTTCGTCACTGTATGAAGTGACGTCAATAAGCGACCGCCAAGTGACCCATAATGTTAAGCGTCGCCTTCAGTGGATCAGTCGAGGAAACAGACCTACTCAGTAACCAAGGGATGATCTTCATCCAAAGAAGATTATATTGAGTGTATGGCAGGATTTTCAATGATTCATCCATTATGAACTGTTAGACAATAATCAAACTATCAATGCTGATCTCTACTACCAACAACTTCGTTTGAAAATAGCTTTTGGCAGAAAACGTTCATTCTTAGTCAACAGAAAGGGAATAATGCTTCATCACGATGTTGCCTGTCCTCACACGGCACAACTGACGAGAGATTTCAATTAGGAAAAATGCTTCTTCCTCCATATTATACCGATTTTGTACTTTCTGATTATCACTTGTGTTTATAGAAACATTTGGATGACATAAAACTGACAATAAGAGAAAAGGTTGGACATGAGTTCTTTCGTATTTTACATCAAAACTTAAAGAATTTTACAAACGCGACAACTATAAATTTGTTGAAAGTTGGAATGAGGCCCTAGAAAGCAATAGAATTTATAATGATGATTAAATATTTCTACAAGCATTAATATCTTCATTTGATAAATTCGGACAAAATTTCGTTGCAACCTGATACTTCAATGGGATCAAATAATAACTAACAATGTTTCATGATTGAAAAATAAAAGGATGTATTGTTTCAAGTAATTATATAATCAGTTCATTCTTTAACTTCTTTGTTCTTCGTGTCTTTCAGGTGTGTTCGCGAATATCTAAGGAATTATTCTATTTCTGTTACAATTCCGCTGATTCCTGGTTAGGTCAAAATGGATGAATGCCCTGCTTCAGCAGTTGTAGACGAAAATGTGAGAAATAAAATAAAAATTAATTTCTCACGAAATAAAAATGAACTTTAATTTTATTTTTATTTCTTTTTTTTGTTTTAATGTAGTTCTCGCAATTCAGATTTTAACACTCTGTCTCTTCATCTGAACACATATTGGATACCATTCCTTTACGAACACTGAGATAGTTGAAATTTCTTGGCCACATAATGAGGAAAGAAGGAATGAAGAATTTGACATTTACATGACACTGAAGGCAAGAGATACAGGAGGGTAACAGCGTGTAACTTAATTTTTCCGTGTGAGACAATTTGTGAAGTTTAGAAATATATTTATATAGTGCATCTTAGTATGACTTATATATGCGTACTCCAATACTATATATAAAATGTTTTCAAGGATAACTCATTTATGAATTGATTGATTGATTCTACGGCCTATCAACACTTTGCAGATTATTCAAAGCCAGAACATATTTTTAGATTGAGAGAAAAGAAACTGTTAACATAGAATTTACGGTTACATCTAGCCAGCCCATCTATAAATTGGTGATACCTCGTCGCCAGTCTAGTACCCCGCTTAATGATTTAATGTTACAAGTCCGACTAATTAACCCATAACTGGTGAGAGAGAAGAGGTGGATCCATATCTTTCCCAAAGGTATTTGCACGTAAGTGAATTTAATGAACCCAACCTAAAATGGAATTCCACTACACCACCTGCACATCCACACTTACAGCACCTGGTATTCTCAAGCGGTCACCTATCTATACACTGACCAGGCTCGACGTTGTTTTACTTCGGGCATAGTATGGAATCCGGTGTTTCCACGCTACTTAGTGGTAAGCTTCATTTATGGAAGTCATTTGTTTGAGCTGTTCTAATCCTTCCTTCCGTCGTGTTAAGACGTTAGTATGTCACGGATATACTAATGCCTATAGTGGACCTTGGAGAGTGATTGTATTTATTATCTCTTTCCAAACACCCAATTCCCAACAAAAGAGAACCACGAAACGGTCGAAATGATTCACGCTTGTAACTGATAGTTTTGCTGTAAACAAAAAGACTACATTCTTTTAACATAACACTGTGAGAGACAAGTTTACCAAATCGGGATATTGATGTTGGTAGAAAGAATTTCATTTGTTTGGCCGTGGAAAGCGTATTCAACAACGGCCTGCTATTTGAAAATCGAGGGTGTGTCGAGGAATCTTCTTTACCTGTTAACTCTTTTCAGGCAGATTGTTTAGTTTGACGTTCATATACCGTTTGATTTGATGCAAGAGACACTCACGTTCAAGATTTATGTCCATTGTTTTGTGTAAATGAAGTTCGTTGTTTATATTACGAAGATCTCCATAAATATCTCGTCTACTTCAATTAAAACTCCTCTTTGCTTTTATTTAGATATTTACTACAAAATTTACGTAGTAGGGTCAATGGCCATCTAACACATTGAGATAGATAGGGTTCCATTGTGATGTTTCTTTTATTTTACAGTCAAGTTCACTCTGTACAACGCCACGGGGCCACTCGAAGTAGAGGATTAAGTTAAGAGGCATTTTGTATGGATAGGAGAGAAAGGTTACGATTAAACCTAAACATGAACGGGTTAAGATTGTAGTGATCGGGGAAACATCCTCTTAGGAGTCGGTTCTGCAGAGCAGCGGTTCTCATGAAGATATTCGGGTGGAACTTACTTCTCACCGATGGAATACGAAGGGAATCTGGGTGGTGGCATGGCGGGTCCTTACCGTGAAGGTTAGGCCTGGCTGAATCAAGGAATGTAGTTCTTCCGAGCACTTTCCGTGAAAGTAGCGACAGAGCAGCGAGAGTTTTGCCACATCCCGCCTGTGAGAGAGAGGTTGAAGGGTGGATAATAATTTGTCACCTACAAGGACTCAGAGACTCTTTTGGACTCTATCGAGCCTTAAAGAGCGGTTTGTGCAGCTCCCGACCAAATATGATAGCAGTACTCCATTTTCAGCCTGATCTGGCTCTTGTAAAGGTAGACGATAGTATGTAGAGTGGGTACAGGGAACCGACTATTTTACCTGCATCTTTAGCGATGGTTCGTATGTACGAGTTCCACTTGACGTCAGGTTTAAAACCCAATGGTCTCTCAAAGCACTATACCTCTCTGAGGGGATATCTGTTCATCATGACTGCAGCCAGTGTCTATGGTTTGATCTGAAGGGAGATGGCTCCACTAGGTCTACTTGCTGAAGACATGCTAGTCACTAGTAAATATCTCTCGAGATATGTGAAGGGAAACTAGTCAGGTATTTAGCAGCGCGGCGAACATACGACTACACTCGGTCATTGGATGGATGATGATGATGATGATGATGATGATGATGATGATATATTTACTACGTTTAGTTTAGTCTAACACAAGGTGACAAAAAAGGTCATATGCTGTATGAATTTATATTCAGCAACTCTGTTGTCCCCTTTTGCACTGGATTCGTTCTGGAAATAAAAAGCGTGTACAATGATGATGTTTTGTTTTTTTTACACTGAGAAAACTTCCGGACAATATTCAAAGAATATATTCCTTTGGAGATTCTGGTATGAGACTGTGCTAATAGTCAAAGAATCTGGAGGTTTGTCATAATGGTTTTTGTTGTTTTTTCCAAGCTAAACGCTTCAATATCTGGCCTTCTTAGGACGAAATTGTTTCACAAATTTTCACAATGGAATGTAGTTGATGACGGACAAGCAACGAAATCAGCATTGTTAATAGATAAACACATGAAGATGGTAAGTGAATTTACCAACCGAAACATTACAGATAAAGGGAATTCAAAATTTTCTATTAGATTAATGGAATACTTGTAACTCTCTCGTAACAGATGATCACAAGATTTAATAGTTATATGGTGAAGTAATGGTTAGCGGCTCGGATTGAGGGATCGGAGAGCCGATTTCATTACATTCACTTACATGCTAATAACCTTGGGAAAATTATGAATCTATCTATTCCCCACCCCCATCTCAAATATAGGTAAATAGCAGGACAGATTAGATTATATAGCCTTGGTTGGCAGCCAGTCTAGGAGAAGGAAAACTGAATTCAAACCAGCCTGGAGAGGCTATATTGCCCAAGACACCCACTGCTGTAGTGCGGCTGCAGTATATGTGGTGCATCTACGACTCTCAGGGGTTACAGAACTCGTGATGGTGTTTCATATGCGCATTTACTCAGCTCTTCACTTTGTCTTTGAAACAAATTTTATGTTTTGATATTTCGACATGACATTAAGAAGTAGTGACCAGAATTTATACGACTCAAGCGACCGTGGGTCAGAGAAGTAACGGTGTTATAAAGTGCTACCGTCATAGACTAATTTGTGACCCCGGCCAGCGGTGTTATAGGTGGTACTATTCCCCAGGTGTGTTATATGTGGTTGCCATGACCTAGGATACAGCAGTATTATAAGAAGTAATTTATAACAAGTCCCCCACTTTTTGCCTTAATAGATTCCATACATTTCTTTACTCGAGCCGGCATTTGTCGCAATGGTTCCCAAATTTCGAAATTCACGATGACGTTTAGGGCGACTTATAAAATAAGCTGAGCTAACACGAGTTAGAAATGAGAAGAAAATCAATTCCCAGTTTGATAACGCTGAACTTTTAAATGTCATTCACTTTGGTACTTTTACCAAATCTGGCAACCTTTCAGTGAGGAGTTTGAATTTGAATTTTTAATAGTTTTACAGTATCATACTATAATTTGTAACATTCTATGTTTTGATCAAACTCTAATCCTCTGATCGTGAGATTGGAGATTTTGAGGAGGAGGCATGAAACCACCCCTCTTAATTGCTGTTGTTTCCAGGTCCACCCTAATCCGGGGGTTGGTAACACCTGTGAGGGTCCCAGCTATAAGCAAATAGTGAGCTCGCAAACAAAACACTATGAAAGTATAAAAATACATTTTTTTATAATAAAAATACCAGCAATAGATTTTTATATAAAAAATTACCAACAATATTTATTTATAGTAAAATTACCAACAAAAAATTTTGAGCTGCTTGCTTCGATTTCTGCATATCGATATTTCTTCTGACATCTTTCCCATTAAAATTCTTTGGTCCGCTTTTGCTGTTGAGTTTGTTTTCTTCAAATCGACTGAACATGTGTGTTGCAATAGCTTTACATTTCCCCTATTTGCCTGGATTCCTTGATTATGGTCACTTGGGGATGCATAGATGATTACTGAATTAGGAATTGATGACTGCAGGTTGACCGGTGTCACTGGACTTCGAATGTTGATCTGACATGGAAGTAAACATATACATCGAATTTCGACACGTAATTACAGAAATTAGAAGAAATAAAGACGGAAATCAGATTGCATTTTATCTATTTATTTTTACTATTCTATTTTAAGGTAGTTGTAGCAGACAAACTTTTCGTTTCACACGCATGCGTTGATAGCTCTGTCAGCAGCAGCAGCCTCTTTTCAGCTTTTGGACATGCATAAAAATACTGGGAGTATGCGCGCTGTAAATACCAGGAGGCTAGCTCTCTCTCCCTCTCTTTCACATCGGACCGAGGTTGTGATAGAACGCTAAAGTTAGCGCTCCGCATAATAGACGTATATGGATTAGACCATGCTCATAACCCACTCTTTAACTCACTGACAGAGTAAGTTCATCTATTTCTCCATTCTTTACAGAAACTCTTTAAAATTACTTCAGCTTGGACTTTCTTTCAGGAACAATCCTTAAAATATTATCTGCACAAAAAAGTACCCGTTAGAATAAAAATGTTTATCTCATATTGTTTCACTCTCTTGTTTGCCTGTTTTCTCAACCAATTCAACACCTTTAGTTTTTATTCGTCAACACACGACACTTTTACAACTTCAATCGACAACCCCTAACCTAATAACAACATAGTATGTCCTCGCAGATATTTTATCTTTTTACTATTTAATCATTTCTACATTAGAATTTGGGTAACATGAAAATGATAGGCATCTTTTAGTTGGTGGATTAGGCAGGTAATTCCACAATAGAATAATATATAATAAATACAAGCCTATTAAATAACCTAATATTTTGTAAAGAAATAGTAAGCATAATTTATATGGTTATGCCAGATATATTTCAATTATACTCTATTAGTCTAGTTTAATAATTACTTAATTATACTTTTATAGTACTTCATCGTGCATTCATGATTTTTTATTAGTCTTTTTATTTTGCCTTTCACATGCTTTGTTATAATACATGAGATCCGCGCTTCTCTTACAAGACATTCGATTTCTTCCCCTTTTTTAAATTTTCCTTTTTCAGTCATATTCAGGATATGCGCTGAGGGTAAGGTGAATCAGCGATCCGAGTTCAAATTCAGGCCTTTTTTGGTAGCGTACGCATTTACACAAATGCTCTTGGGGGAAAAAAGTATAACTCTAACATATCTTCAGCTATGTGTTAAATCGCAATGTAGGCTGTGCTCCCGAGCCTTGGCTAGCAGCTAGTCTAGAACAAGGATTACTCTAAATTCAAGATCACAATATTTCCAAAGAAATTATGGTATTTCACAGACATGAAAAAGAAAGCTGTGTCGGGTCATGAACGTATACGTCTTGACATTCAAAAATAATACTGAAAATGCATCATCTTTTCCAAGATGTCATAGCAATTAACTGATAATATAGAAAAGGAAACAGTGGAGAGACATGATTGCCAGCATCCTGAAGAGACATTGCATTTCAAAGAAACAAAAAGCTCATCTTTTTATTATTGGCTGTTATTTGCTCAGTATTTGGTATGACTACCTTTATTTACTCAGTATTTGGTATGACTACCTTTATTTACTCAGTATTTGGTATGACTACCTTTATTTACTCAGTATTTGGTACGCCTACCTTTATTGCTTGTAATACTGTTTTACTCGTCGTGACTTTGTAAGAAATTTAAGCGTAAACTTGAAAATTTAATATTTCTTCTTCTTCTTCTTCTTCTTCTTCTTCTTCTTCTTCTTCTATTGGCTTTAGACCCTTTTCTATATTTCCTGTTCTTTCTACTTCACTATAGCTCTCGTTTATCGAAAATGAACTCCTAAGTAACCCGCTAGAGTAAAACTGATTCCTTGTACTGTCCCCAGAAAGTATCTGATTTCTAATACCATGCTCTCTCTTTACAAGAGTCAGATCAGATCAAAAGTTTTATTACTGCCATATCTGAGTTGGAGCTGTGTCCAGTACTCACTGTCCAGCCTTGACAGAGTTCAAAAGCGATTACGCAACCTTGTGGTTGATGAATTATTTTTCGCCCTGTAGCCTCTTTTTCCCCACAGACGAAACAGCTAGTCTATCGCTACTCTATCGTTATTTCTATGGCAAAGGTTCAGACGAGCTACAATCCTTAGTTCTACTAATTCAGACCTACACAGCTAGGACGCGCAATGCCAACTACACAGGGTCAATTCATCCTCTTTAAATTTCTTTGGTTAAGAGGAAGTTTTACGCAAAATAATTCTTCCTTAGAACTCTCACTCCCGAGTGGCTGCTTTTCGATCACTACAATCTTAACCTCTTCAAATCTAATGTTAACCGTTATCTATCCTATATATCCTCATAATATGAACTTAATTCCGCTATTTACGCCTTTACAAAAACTTCATTCAGTAACACTCTACCTTGAGTGGCCCTTAGGTTTTGTATTTGGTGAACAATAGTATAAAAATGTATGACCATTTATATTTTATTTTTCATATTTCTAGAAGTTTATAGATGCGATTAGTTATTAGAAGATTATAAAGAGCAATTTTTAACGGATATATTCAAAATCTGTTAGATAAAACACGACAGACTGGGAAGACAAAGATAGAAAAAAACTCATATTTCAAACACCTGCTGCATTGTATCTAAGTATGCCATGTCTACTAGGGCAGCTGGCCTATCCCTTTTGCAGACGCCTGCTCAGGCATATTTGTGTTTGTTCAACATTCATTCATACTGCAACTATGCTGAGCGAACTGGGAAAAAGCGGATTATCTGGTGTGATCAACAGTCTGAAGCAAGCCATTACGCTAAGACCCTCGGTCACGATGACTTGCAGCTTTGTGCTAGCGCAACCATAGATAGCTCCCAAATAGTTCTGCCTACCCAATTTCAGTCACAAGGCCTGGACCAAACCGTGAAATGACACTCTTCAAAGGTGCTGCCTGCTTGGATCTTCTGATAGCATAACTACCTGATTAATTAACGATGAAATTCGATCCTGGTTGGAAAGTGAACGTTCTAACCACTTGGCCAATGTGTCTTCGGATTTCAGTGTCACAATTTCCGTCTTCTGTTAAAACACTTTCCAGATATTTTTGTACTTGTTTGATTTTGGTATTTCCAATTTGCAATTTGGGCTCATCCACTTGCTAACAACCATGCAATCCGTCTTCTTGCAGTTCATCTTTAATCCTTTTTTTCTCGTTTTCCTTCACTACCTTCTGTAAGAATTTACATTATTAATTTTAGATTAGTTTTTCTTTCATCTTATTTTTGTTGCTTCTAATCACAACGCTCAGTGGTTTTTTTTTCTTTTTTTTTTGTTTTGTTTATGGTTAGCCCTTTTTTGTTTTTCTATGATAATTTAGGAAATCACATTATTCGAAAGTCAAGAAGCAACTTCCAATGAAATTCGAACTCGTATCCATTCTGCTTGGGAGCTTGTTTGACATGGATGATGACTTAGTGATTTAGTCACCGAATTCAACTAGCTAGCTGAAATCACATTTTTTGTTTTGCTTGTAAGGATGCAAAGGACGATTGTTTTCCTTTGGTTGAGTGCAAGTCATGAGGGTCATGTGGCGGTTGATGAATGACATCAGTGTTAAATGCTAGTTGCTAGTTGCGTCGAAAGGCAAGACGTGTCTATCCACGCCAGTTTTTATAAAGGCAGCAAGAATGTAATGCCCACGGTAGTTAAGAGAGCAGAGGAAACCACATGATCTCACCAGATACATTGAGGATGCCACCGGTCTGCCTATTCTTCTCTTTTCTCACTTTTCACCTCTTTCACATTGGTTGTTGTATTCGTATGTTACAATTTCTCTGTGTGGGACAAATTGGTGAAAAGTATGTATATATCGATACAAAAACCTCTTTCAGAACAGTGCATATTTGTAATTTTTTCTTTCAGTTATTTTGTCCTGTTTGTGCATTAAGGTGTTACTATATCATGGATATGATAATGCCCTTAATGGGGAAAGATAAGAATTTTTATCTCTTTCCCAGCACCGACATTGTGGTTCTTCTCTCGTTTCCCAATTTTATCTACGCTATATTGTTTGTTTTAGTAGTAGAATATGTAATAGTATTGTTCTTATTTTTTCAATGAAATGTTTTATTTACTGTTAACGTTGCACAAGTTTTTCTTTCATTTGTTTTATTACTTTATGTCATATTGTTGAGGTTCTTTTACATGCTACTAAAGTTAAACTCTCGGGACATGGAACGTTCGGATATTGAACAACTGCGATCATCTAGATAATGTGAAACAAGAAATAAACAGGCTAAAAATCAACATCCTAGGCGTATGTAAAACCAGATGGCCAAACAACGGAGATTTTGTCAGTGACGAGCACAGGATAATTCATACCGGCGGAGAGAAAAACGACAAAGGAGTAGGACTGATATTAGATAAAACACTAAAGAATTGCGTTCTGGGATACTGCCAACTATCCGAAAGAATTCTGATAGTCAAGATGAAAGGAAAGCATTTCGACATAGCTATCATAATAGTGTACGCACCGACAGCGCAAGCTAATGAAGAAGAAATCGAAAATTTTTACTCAAAGCTGGACAATGCCAAGGCTCTCTGTAAATCACAGGAAGTCATCATTATCATGGGAAACCTAAATGCCAAAGTAGTCAGCGAGAGGGCAGGAGATATAGCAGGAAAATTCGGACTAGGTACCCGCAACAAACGTGGAGAAAAATGGATCCAATGGTGAACGGCCAATGACCAAGTAATAGCCAACATATGGTTCCAAGATCACCAGAGACGATTATGAAGATGGGGGAGCATAGGAGGAGACACTAAAAACCAAATAGACTACATAACTATCAACAAAAGATTAAGGAATGCAATCGTTCACTGCAAAGCCTACGCAAGTGCCGACTGCGGGAGCGATCATCGCCCTGTAATATGCAGGTTAAGAGTAAAACTACAGAAACATAAGAAGCCAAACGCAGTATCCAAGCTGCAGTACAACAAACTCCCGAGCAACCCGAACCTGAAAGAAAAATATATGGAAAATGTTAAAAGAACATACGAGGGATACAATGGAAACTCGAAATGGGAATCACTAAGAGGCGCATTAGGATTAGATCAGCAAACGAGGTCATCCCAAAGGAGTACAGACGAAAATAAATAAAAATATAATAAATAAAATAAAATAATAAAAAAAAAGGAATGGATGACAGAGGAGATTTTCGACACGATGCAAAGGAGACAGAAAACTCTGCCACGATACAGAACAGAATACAAAATATTACACAATGAAATAAAGAACAAATGCAGACAGGCTAAAAAAGAGTGGCTAAACAAAAAGTGTGCAGAAGTAGAGATTGAGCACCATCAACAAAGGAGATATGCACAAACAGTTAAGGCAACTAACAGGACAGAGGACATGCTCATCAACAGGCTGCTTAAAATCAAAGGATGGAACACTCATATTAGAGAAGGAAAACATTCTTCAACGATGAGGCGAGTATATTGGAGAACTCTTCCACGACGAAAGAGAACAACCAGCAATAAACAGAACTAGCTAAACTGATCAGAAACAAAGCGGCAGTGCCAGACGGAATCGTAACGGAAATGCTGACAGCCTTAGATGAATTTGGCATAGACAAGATCACAGAAATAATAAATGAAATCTACAACAGTGGGGACGTACCGGAAGATCTCAGCAGATCTATTTTCATAGCACTACCAGCAAACGAATGCGAGCTCCACTGAACAATGAGCCAAATGAGCCAAGTCACAAAACTCATCATCCGTATTCTGATGAATAGAGCACGCAACAGAATCGGACCAGAGATAGGACAAGAACAGTGCGAGTTCTGGAGCAAAGAACCCGATATTCATGCTTAGAATGTTATCGGGAAGAGCAATACAGATGCAGAAGGACGTGTATCTATGATGTATATACGCAAAGGCATTCGACAATGTACGCCACAAGGACCTGCTAGAACTGCTCAGCAACCTTGATATATTGAAAGATATCAGAATAATCAAGAACCTATACTGGCAGCAAACGGCATGCATTCGCATCGAGAATAAGCTCAGCGAATATACAACAATAGAAAGTGGCGTAAGGCAAGGATGTGTCTTCTCACCGGACTTATTCAACCTATACAGCGAGGCAATTCTAAGGGAACTGGAGATCCTACCAGGATTCATCATTGGCGGTCACAATCTTACCACCATATGATACGAAGATGACACGGTACACACGGAAAAGAAACTACAAAACCTCCTACAGAAGGTAGCGAGGGAGAACGAGAAGAAAGGGCTAACCATAAACTACAGGAAGACAGAATGCATGGTCATCAGTAAAAGGATGAACCCAAAATGCGATTTACAGGTTGGGGACACTAAAATCAAATATGTGCGGAAGTTAAAGTATCTGGGAAGTGTTCTGACATAGGACGGTAGGTGCGACACTGAGATCCGAAAACGGATTGGTGTGGCCAAGGATGCATACCAGAAGATGGGCAGGGTACTGCGAAACAGGAGGAGTTCTATGGGGACAAAGAAAGAAGTACTGAGCTACTACGTAATATCTGTCCTCCTACACGGCAGCGAATGTTGGACCGTATCCTCAAGGATGAAGAAGAGACACGAGACGGCGGAGATGTGATTCTACAGAAGGATGCTGAGGATATCATGGACCGAGCATGTGAGCGACAATGTCTTGGAGAGGATGCAAACAAGGAGAAGAAGAGGCAGATGAAATTTCTGGGACACGTGATGAGAAAGGAGGACCTGGAGAATCTGTTACTCACGGGACGAATAGAGAGAAAAAGAGACAGGGGAAAGCAACGCATGACATACCTGGCGGGCTTGGGCAGGTAGAAAGCGGAGGATGGTCTTGAGTGGGGGGTGGTCGTTGGCAGAGACACAAAACCTGTTGAGAGCCACAAGGGATAGGGTGAAGTGGAGGGCCATAATCGCCTACGTTCTGAAAGGACACAGCACATAAAAAAGAAAAGAAACTTAAGCAAAACACATGGTTAAAAAATCATTAAAGAAGTAGCCTTTGAAGAAATTTTAACTTGCATCCTCCAGTTTTTGGATTCTGCCTGGCTTAGAGAATGCCTTTAGAAATCTGACCATTGATATTAACTCACAAGACAATCTGTTACTTTATACAAATTATGAAGTCAAATATTTCAGAAGTAACAGAAATGATTAAATTTAGTGCATTTCTCAGATGATGCATTTTCATGATAATTTTTTTAACCAGTTCATCTTATTTTTGTTGCTTTTGTTGAGTAATATTAGTAGATAGCAAATGCATTGTATTTTTTATTGCCTGATCAAATTTGTATTTATCCCACAAGGTCGAGGATGATTTTGTTTTGCTTGCATCAGACAGTTGGCTTATGAGATGAATTTTTGCTTGAAAGGTCCTTTGATATTGAGTAATTCTGGATGGTGGAATAGGCCATAGTGGTTTTTATTGTGTTTCTTTTCGACATCTTCCTTTTTACTTGAGTTTGGATGATCATTTGGATTCAAAGATTATTCTTCTACCTCTGACAATGGATCTCCAGAGATTTTTGCCTGTTGTACTGGATTCTCAGCTGTTGATGTTGATATTACATTTCTTCATGTTTTTTTTACTTGAATCTCTTCTTTTGATCTGCTCTTTTCCAATTTTCTTCTTTGAGTTTGCAAGTAAAAATTTCCTTTAGTAGCTGATTGTCATCCATTCATATCAAATGTCCACTCCACTGAAGTTGATTTTTATGATGGTGGCTTCAGTGCTGGTCATTTCAGCTTGTTCCAGAATGCAGATATTAGTTCTACTATCTTCTCAACTGATGTTCAAGATATTTCGAAGACAATGTTGGTGGAAATTTTCAAGGAATTTCAGATGTCAATGATAAGTTATTCAGGTTTCAGAAGCATACAGGAGAGTTGAAGTCACTACTGCATCATACACTTTGATGCCTGTTCTGATGTCATGATCAAAAGTTGATCCTGCACATTTGAGACAGTGTTGTATCTCATCTTGCAGACAGATGGCTACCAAGATAAGGAAAGTGATCCACATTCTCAAAGTCTGTTTCACCAAGCTGGGTCATTGGTTATGTCTGGACTGTTTCAGTTGGTGATGGTCAATAGATTATTTCTGTCTTATTTGCATTGATTTTTAGTCAAAGTTTGGTGTATGCATTATTGAAGGCATTCAGTATTAGTGGCAGGTGTGATTCAGTAGTACTCAACCTTGTTGTCATCTGCATATTGAAACTAAATCAATAAACTCACTGATTTCAGAGCAAAGATGGGCAACCATTTGTCCTGTAGACAATATCAATCCTTGGAGGCAGATCATCTTTTATGATGTCAATCACTGTTGCAATGAAAATGGTGAACACATTTGGAGCAAAAATGACTCATCCTTGTTTAGCTCCAGATCTGATTTGGTCTATTGTTGGCAAGGACTACGGAGTGTGCATGTCATCATTAAGGAGCTTCAGGATATGGATGTATTTTGGTGAACAACCATATAGAGAGAGAATGTCCCATAAGAGTTCTCTTGACTTAGAGTCAATGCTTTGATAAGATCAATGTATGCCATGTATAAGGGTTGAAGCTGTTCACAACATTTCTCTTGTAGTTGGTGCAATGTGAAGATCATATCTATTATTCCAAGAGATGGTCTGAAACTGACTTTATCATGTGTTGGTAGTTTATTTAGGGACTTGTAAATAGGATGTCTTGGAAGACAGCAATTGATATCTCTGCGATGGTTTGGTTCAGTAATTCTTCAAAGTTCTTTCTCTGTTTAGCATTTGTGTTGGTGTTGGTCTTCATTATTGTCAATCTCACTTTATTTATGAAAGGAGCATGGGCTAGTGGGTCAAAGATGGTATTTTTTAGTATTGGAAAAGCCATGAGTATCATGTGAAACTGAAAATTGTTGAATTTTGGCAGCTTTTGTCACAAGTTATTGCTTTGAGTGGTCTTCTGAACTTCTGCCTCCTTTTTGTGGCTGACTGTTGGTTTTTTTACAAATTAATGAAGGATTGTTTTTCTTGATAATTATTTATTGTAGTTGTTCATCATTTGTCATCAAAACCAGTCTTGATTTATCTTTGTTTTGAATCCAATATTGTCTTTACAGGATCTGATAATAACATTCTTTAGGTGGTCACAAATGTCTTCAATGGATGATGGTAGTTGTTGATATAGTTCATCTAAAAGTTTTTGTTGGAAGTATTTCTTTTCTATTTACTAACAATCTCTAAAGAAAAGAAAACCTGTTCTTTCTTTATGGATGCTACTCCAGAGAAATGATTGTTTGAAATATGATGGTAATAACAAGAACTGCACAAAGAATGAGTTCAATAGTCCAAACAACTCTTGAAATAATCTCTGTATATTACATTTTCATTTGAGAAAAAAAATTCACAGACTCATAGGAAACAAAAATATGTAACATCTTCACAAGAATTTCTGTTAAGATAATCAATTCAGGGTGTCTCAAAATGTGTACATGCACTTTTACAACATATAACTCACTAAATATTTGTTACTTCAAATAATGACTAAAATAACCTAAGTTTTGAGAAAATGAAATTATTTGAAGTATTAGATTGGAAAGAAAGTCTTGTTGTATTTGAAGATGGAAAACAAACAAATAAATTTTTGTCTTAATATATTTAATAAAGATATATACATTCATTAATAATCTCATCTATTTGATAAATCTGTGGAAGAATTAAAAGAAAATAATAAATAAAATAATAATAAAAAATAAAGAATTTAATTTTCCCATAATGCAAAAATAAACCAAAAATTGTTTCCAGACACTTGTAAATTTTATAATTCTACTTTTGGAAAGGAGATGATTGTTCTCTTTTCACATCCCAACCATTGAGTTCAGATGTGTTTGGTAGCCACCCCAGTGAAGGTGAGATTTGGCCACCCTCATTCAATATCAGGCTGACTAGAGGTTGATCATTCACCACACATTTGTTTATTGATCCCCACTGACATTCAACTTCTGTTAGAATACAAAGTCAAATACAACCCACAACAAATTATTAATCACTTATAAAATTCTTCAGGTTTTGATGCAAAGAAACAATCCTCTAAAATTAATATAATGATCTGAAAAGATGATAGTCAAATGGATGAAGTTCAAGAGAGTAAGGAGATGAAGCAATTATTGTGATAACCTCAACCTGAGTGACTCAGGTAATATGTGAACTTGCATTATAGTGTAAAAGCAACATACTTTTACAATTAAGCAATGCTTCTAATTGATGACAAAACTCTATATTAACCATTTCATTTTAGTTTTTCACCTCATGTTATTCAGGTGTAGTCCTGTTTTTGGGATGGGATTAATATCGTTTTTCAGGGGATATGAATATAGCGAACCAATTTTTCATCACTGATGATAATGATGATGATTCTAATCAGGAAATGTTTGATAGCAAATGTAACTTTTCAGTGATGAGCAGAAGTTTTTGATTAAGCTGAGAAATAATCAGATGATTGATAAAGTATTGAATTGTTTTCAATAATTCTTAGGATTTTTCTCAAAATTATATCAATAAAATTTGGTTGACAAAACCAAGGGGAATATTTTAGAGGCAAAACATTCAAATTTAATGCAATATTTTGTTGAGTGACTCAGGCAACATGTAGTCTTGAAAACATTGACAAAATTTAAACACTTTTAATTTTCATACCAAAATTTACCAACTGCAATATTAAGCAATCAGAAAAGAAAAACAATAGAATATGAAAATTAATGGTTATTTTATTGAAAGTTCCTTCAAAGTTATCATGTAAGAAATGTGACAGAACTTTCTTTCCAGCTTAATAGATGTGTTGCATGGCTGCATATGTTATTGGAAGGGAATATAATATACATGTTCTTAAATAGTTTGAGACTTTCACATGGATGCCATGCATAGCACTTAACCTGTTCAGAAATATCTAATCAGTCAGCTGTATACAACCACATTCCCAAATCAATGATTAAAATGACTTTGAATGAATGGAACCTTTAGGCCACAGTGAAAATCACTCTTCTTTGAACCCTGTGGACTGGTGATACAAAAGAACTTTACCAAATAACTGAAACATCATCACTTGAGAATGTCCAACAAGAGCAACAACTAAAATGGATAACACATGTAACTTGAAGAGAAAAGAATGATACAATCAAGATGTTGATGATCCACACTATTCCAAATGAAAGATTAAGAAAAAAGTGTACCCCGCTCCATCAATGCTGGAAAGAACAATAGCAGTTATGGGACTCAAGTAATCTATTTTTCAGAAAAAACTGTTTTAAGAGAAAGATTTTACAAATTTCAACTGACAACTGTACTGTTGTTCAGTCAATTAATGCTAAATGTTTCCTTATAAGGAAACTGCTAATATTACCATTGCTATTATGAGTAATACTCATTTTGTGAGTGAGGTATGTCATTGTTAAGTATCTTCTCACAACCAATCCCTAATCTGCTTTAGACAGTACAGAAATCACAATCAATTTGAAACTTTTAAAATTGCATGCTCATTGAATAAAATAGAATATTGTGTTGAGCATTGTTTAATCAAGAACAGTGGCAAAAAAAAGATCAGTATTAAGGTTTGGATGCAGCCATAGAAGTCAATTCAATAATCCGTTTCTCACTTACTATTAAATAATTTATTTACTAACAAGCATTAAATAATTTACTATAGAATATAATCCTAACAAGTAACTCATATCCTGTTAATAGTGTTAGCAGTTCTTCATCTTTTATGTGCCATGTCTCTTCAGGACATTAATGATCATGACTTTTCACAATTTCTTACTTAATAACTTTTGTCTTTTTACCATCTATCCCAAACCCAGCTCCACCATCCATTCAATCAAGCTTACCAGGTAAGTTTTCCTTTTTCTCTCTTACTTTGAATCTGTCCTGTGAGTATCAAATTTTCCAAGCCCTCTTTCAACATTATGTGCTCCAGAAATTTCAATTATCTCTTCCTGATGTTAAGCATAAGAGTCTTTTTGTTGCCATTGTTTCTAGTCCATGTTATTCTTAGCATCCTTCTGTAGAAGCACATGTTTCAAGGCTCTTTTCATGTAGAAGAAGATTGTCCTGGAATCACTACGACTCTTACTTACCATTTTATAAAGTTTGAATCAAATGGCAATTAGCCAATGTTTTGCAAACCATTCCAATAAACAATCTAATAAATAAATAGTGTTTATTATATTTGTTGTCAAGTCTCAAGAACAAAGAAAATTAATAAATTCACTTTTATAGGTTTAAATTTTATTACAGTTCTAATCATTGTTTTTTAAGAGAATAAACATTGCCGAGGAATGAAGGCAGTTAAAATAATAACATTGTCAGTGGAAAAACTGTCCTTTCAACACTTTGGTTTTTTTGCAGGCACAAAGGCCCAACTCTGCTGAATTCTCTTTCTATTTAGAACAATAAAAGGGTTTTGCAATTATTCCTAGTCTTATTTGTAAAATTAAACAAAAAATGACTTTAAAATAGGAAAGTAGTCACAAGGTCTTTAGAAGTTATTGTGTGGGTAGAATAAGTCTCAAGAATTTAAATTCTACTTTCAGATATACTTGTGAACATGCAGAGAAAATGCTATATGCGTATGTATGCCCATCCCTACAGCAGCATTAAATTATCTGGCCTGAAATTATGAAAGCCAAGGACAAGTACACAAACAAACACATGCACACATTTAAGGTAATAAAAGATTATATATATATATATATACATATATATATATATATATATATATATATCATTCATACAATCAGAATTAAGATACCATTATGTAAATTATCATTTTCGCCTTGTAAAATTAAATTTACAGGATTTTTCAAACAAACAATGGATGATAAATTATTGAAATACAAAAGGTCAGGCAGGGAAAGGAAAGAAAGGAATAAAAAAAGATGAAGAATAGAAAGCAAGGAAGGTAGTGAAAGAAAACAGGAAGTGGTGTTAATCTTGATATGAGTGGTGGTCAGAGGAGAAGGAAGGGAAAAAGAAGGAAAGGAGAGAAGAGATGATCCATTTAATAATACCCAGTAGTAATCAGACAGTAGTTTAGACTTAAAAGAAACCTTCAGAAATTAATGAAACAACAAATTATATAAAATATTAAGAGATAAACCAAAAAATATGAAAGAGAGATAATTCAGAATTAAAGAGTATTAAAATAACTAATATATCAGAAAAGAATATTAAGAGAAATATAAAAATAATAATGGCAGGAATATAAATATCTTAGGATGGATACATCCAAATCAACATATTTCAAATTAAACTTATATTAAGCCACAAAGAAAAAATTAATATTTGAAATTTAATATCTAATATAAAAAACCAATAAGAGTAAGATAAAATAAAAAACAACCAATAAAATTAGAAAAAAAGAATGAAAAGTGCTTCTGTAATAAGGGAATTAAAAGGTGCCTTTAGAATCAATAGATAACACTATATAAGAAATAACTAATATATAAATATTTTAGTTAATTAATTAATAGTAACAAAAAATGTTAAATTAATATAAAATATTACAAAAAAACTCAAATTAAAATATTTAATCCAAAATAATAAAAACAAAAAATATAAAAACCCCTTAAATATTATACTAAGATAAAAATTCAAATACCACTTCATCAAACCATGTAATACAATAAATATCAGTAAAAAAAACTTCAATACTACATATCAATGTTATATATTAACATATGCACCACATATTAAATATTAAAAAGCCCCATAATATTAATAAATATCTAAATACTTAAAATTAGTCATACTAATTGATTAAAAATATATAAAAAATTGGGCTTAAATAAACATCATAATTATGTATTATTACATAATAATAAATTAACTCAAAAGTTATATTAAGGTATATTATTATTATATAATATTGTATTGAAAATATAATATTTATATGTAAGGGATAATTCAATAAAGATACCTTAAGGTAAGAAAAAAGAAAATGATGCCAATAAAGGTAATATTAAAGATGTTATTGATAGTCACCGAGAATTAAAAGTAATTTAGTGATAGAGAAAATATATTTTTGTAAATGGTAACAGAAGAGAAAAGAAAAGAAATTTGGGAAAGATATATAAAGAAGGAGAAGTGGAATATACAGTGTAATTGTCAAAAATAGCAGTTCATGTACTTGTTAAAGGATAATGCTTCACTCAAGACCAGTTAGGATAATAATTCATGCAAATTTGATAAAAGTCTAGATAAGTTTAAATCTACTGTGGTGATAACATTTAAAAATTAGTTTGTTCCTTTGGTTTAAAAGTATATTTGGATTTCCAAATTTAATAATTCTAATTTTCTCTTGTAGGCATAGATTGCACCTACCTTTAAAACATATGTATAAATATTTTATAAATATATATATAAATATTTATATATTTAATATATATTATTTTTGAATAGATTTTTTATCTAATATTATTTCTTTATTACTATAAATACTATTTTTATTATATCTAGTAAAGAAATAATGACAAATAAAAATTCCATTCAGAAATTACTGTTGTTTACATTTCAGGTAAGAAACTTAATCTACCAGATCAAGATTCATTCATAGATGTCCTAATGAGAAAAATTATGCATTCTTTAAATAGGTAATTCAAACCTTGCTCTATCAATATGGACTTCATAGCCAAATTGGTAAAGGCATGTTTCACCTAAAGAGACGTTTTTCCTAATAGAAAAGGGGATACAGGTTCAATTTCTGTCAAAAGCACAATCTTTATTTAGTAAAACTTCTCAATCTAGGCCAGTTGTTATTAATTTCATTGTTTAAGAAAATAAAAATAAAATAAGTATAACAACTCAAATCTATGTACCCACTAAAAAATAACATTCATAGTAATAAAAAAAACATTATATATATAATTAAAAAAAATACATATTATATATATATATATATATATATATATATATATATATATCAGGTCATCCCATAAGTTCTGTCCGAATTTTGAATAAAGAAAACAAGTGACCAAATGTTACATTTAATTACAGATTCAATCAACAATGTATTTTCCCTTATTTTCTATGACTTCCTTCCATCTATTAACAAGCTTACTAATTCCATTACTATAAAATTCTTTTGGCTTTCATTCGAAGAACTCACAAATGTCAGTTTTAACCTATTCCTGTGTTACAAAAGCTGTTTCTTCCAAATGATTCTGTAAGCTACGAAACAAATGGTAGTCTGAAGGAGCAAGATTGGGAGAATAAGTTGGATGAGGAATTTTCTCCCAACCAAGTTCTTCAATCTTTTGTGATGTGATTCTTGCTGTGTGGGTTTCGTGCATTGTCCTGATGAAATAATCACCTCTTTTCCATTCACTAGACCAGGACTTTTTTCCCTCAAAGCTTGGTTCAAACGCTCTAATTGCTGACAGCATATTTGAGCATTAATTGTTGCATTAGGTGGTAAGAATTCAAAGTGGATTATTCCTTGGCGATCCCACCAGATTGAAAGAAGAACATTTTGCCCATGAAGTTCCCTTCTTGGCTGTGGCTGGAGTCCTTCCCCTTTACCAAGCCACTGTCTACGATGCTTAACATTTCCATAAAAGATCTATTTTTCATCGCCAGTCACAAGTCTATCCAAAAAAGGTGAAACAAGTTGACGAGAATGGAGAGAAGAGCAGATGTCAACTCAGGATTTGAGGTTGTTTTCAGACAATTCATGAGGCACCCATTTTCCAAGTTTAGGAACTTTTTCAACTTTTTGAAGATGACGATGAACAGTTGTATGGTTTGAACTGAGAACCACTGCCAATTCTTCAACTGATAAAGCAGGATTTTCTTCAAGGGCTGCTTCAAGAAGCTTTTCATCAAACTCAACTGGACGTCCAGTTCGATCTTCATCTTCAAGGGTGAAATCTCCACCTCTGAATTTTGCAAACCATCTTCTGCAAGTTCTTTCAATCACACATTCCTCTCCATAAACTGAGTGAATGTTTCTAGCTGCTTCGGCTGCTGAGTTTCCTTTCTTGAACTCATAAAGCATTATGTGCCTCAAATGATTCTTGGGTACTTCCATGTTAGCAGGGTTTTAATCAAACAAAATTTAATTTTATTGTTCTCTGAAATAAAATTTGATCAGTTTAAATGCATCTAAACATAAAAATAATGTTCAGCTCTATTAGACATTATAAAATACTCTTTAAATTTCGTTCATTTTAACAAAAAGTTAAAATTCGGACAGCACTTAGGGGATGACCTGATATATATATTTAAGTTATGAAGAACTTGGTAATCCGTATGGGTAATCCCAAGGAGGATAAAATCCTGAGAGCTCAATGTAAATCCAGAGCTAATATTTTAAAGAAAAACAGACCACTTTAAGGTACCATTATAATAATTTATTTCACCAGAGCCCTTTTAAAGGACGCCGGATCATCAGATAGCACTTCCAAAAATGAAATGAAACGAAAAATGAAATTAAAATTGATGGGTAGTGTAAGTTTTTGTAATTTAACAGAGAGTGTAAAAGGGGTAGTTAAAGAGTCATAGTAGAGTTTATCTCTCTCAATCATACTTAGTATTGGGGGAGGAGGAGTAACCAGACCTTCACCTATTTAGACGGTTAACTTAACAGAAGTGATATATTGAAATGGGAGGGGAGAAGGGAGAAAAGAAAAAGGAAAAAGAAAGAAGAGGGAGTGGGAAGAAAAGAGAAAGAGGCTGTAATTGGGTTTTAGCAATTTATGTCAAGAATAGATTTTAATGTTTGATAGTAATTTAGATGTCTAAAAAAAACCCGAAGAAATTAATATGATGCTTGCTATCAATTTAAATATTTATTTTTTTTACAAATAGTTTAGGGATTTAATATAAGTTAAATTATATTTATTAACACATTTATAGAGGACATATTTAAAAAAATTTAAATTATAACAGTTTGTTTACCCGGCCAATCGTACTTTTTTAATATTGTAAAAAAAACAAAAAACAGTTACGGTAACATCTTTATCAGTTTGAATCTAATTTATGAATGTAATTTGTAATTATTTTTATATGGGTAATCTTTCTTAATTAAAGTTTAGGTTTCGAATTAAAATGGAGTAATATTTGGGGGTAATAAAAGATTTTGCTTTCTTCTTATATATATCACATACATACTCATGCAAATCCCATATATACATCCGTTCATTTACATGCGCAATTACACACACAGACACACATGTAGCGATATACACAGGTACCTATACATATTCATACATAAATTACATACACATACATTTACAAATAATTACATATATTTTTATATTTGAATTTATTTAGATTTTTATTTAATTTCTTAGTAAATGTTTAATGTTAGGGAACAACTGAAGTGTTTAAATATCCAAACAAATATTTCTAATTTAATATTTTACTATCAATATTGATAGTTAAAGATTGGTATATTTAAATTTAAGTAAATTATCAATTTAAAATGAAAATACCTCCAGATGATAAATATTCAATCTCACAATTCTAATTATAGAATATTAAAAGAGAAAGTGAGATTGAATATAAATAAAAGTAATTTTAAAACTTCAATAAAATGACCTTATGTCCTTCCATTGAATACATTCTATACATATATATATATATATATATATATATATATATATATATATATATATATATATATATATATATGTATGTATATAAGCATATAAAAAACTATACCCATAAACATCCACACACGCATATGTATTTATATTACTGTTTTACATATATTTACACATATTACAAATATTAACTCTCAAATATTTACATCTATATACACATACATACATAGACTACATGCAATTTCATATCCAAGACACTATATATATATATATATATATATATAAAGAATTCTAGAAAGAAAATTCGGATTGCCAACACACAAACAGAATGTCTCATATCGAGAATATTCCACATTGAACATGAAGAAAAATTAATTATTTTTAATAATATGTAAAAATCTCCACTTTCACCTGAAGACGGTTGCGAGACCAGACCAGAAACACGTGTCGTGAAATTATGTAGAACAAAAACGTTTGCGGCATCCCTCTTCTTTTTAATATACATACTTTTCTCTCGTTGGAACCACTACAACATATTTCTTTTATATATATATATATATATACATACAAAAATACCTAGCCAAAAATTACGCATGCGCGCATACATACCACATACATACATATTCATACTGATACATAAGTATATATATATACATATATATACATGTATACATATGCGCCTACAATTCATACGTACACATATATGCATATATACATCCTTATCCAAAATGCCCATACATACATATATAAAATCACATATCAATGTCCAAGTTCATCTACATTTTTGTATACATACGAACAAGCACATCATCCATGTGTTCATACATTCATTTCAAAAACAAAAGTAATATTTTCCTTTTTATATAGTTATTTCTAAATATATTTAGTTAAATTGAGTTGTCTTTTATGTCTACATTTAAAAACCAACTCGTTATGTTTGTTCAGTAATATGTCCGGATCTTTATGCCTTATTATTAGGATTTTCTCTTTTATGCACAAGTTACATCGGTCTCTGAAGTTTATTGGAGTTCTAGTTTTCTTTAATACATACATACACACACACACACACACACACACACACACACACACACACACATATATATATATATATATATATATATATAATTTTATTTAATTAATTAATTTATATAGTGTGTTCCAAAACTGTACTCACTCTTTAAATGATAAAAACGCAGACAAAATTAATGGTTTAAGAAATACAATTTTTATTGAAAAATAAATTAATTGCATGTTTATAAATATTCAAACTAATAACAAAGTTGTTATAGACAAGCGTATGGTTGCAAGAAAGAAATACAACAACAGCAGAAATAGATTTACGTGGTTTATTTCAACAGGAACGGGTGGGTTTGGGACAGCTACCTTGTGGTAAAGTTCATAAGCCGGCTTCGGATCTAGGTCGATCTCTCATAGTAGTTCACACATGTTGACGGTGGTTGACGCTCCCCTGCTGTCAGCAGCTGAACGTGACAGGTCTCTACCCTGGGCACCTGTGGGCTGACTGTTGAACTTCCGTGTGACCCCTTTTATAGCGTTGTTTTATGGCTTAACAGCCTCGAAAACGAAGCGAGTATAATTAGGAGGGAAGCATTTTTATTGGACGAAAAATAGAACACTTTAAATATTATTTTATTTTTCGACCGGAACTCGAGTGTCGGGAACATTTGTAAATGAAGATAATGGTCATTTTGTGACTGGGTTTTGTCCCGTTCACATCCGGCTCTTGCTCTTGCGTATATGCCTGTAAATCAGCCGAGATATGTCTTATTTTATTTTATGACAAGGCTCCCCCAGATCTCGGTCTGATTTACAGTGAGCGTTATACGTGTATATTTGGGTGATTAATTCATGATAAAGTCTCTGAAGCGTGTGGGAAGTTGTCCTCGTGTTCTTCTTATTGGCATTTGTTTTGGTATGGAATTATTTGCTGAATTATGTGTCCCCGAGGGATGTGGAGGAGAATAATCCTGGTGACTGTTACATGGCAGAGGGATTGTATTAGAAAGATGTGTTGGGCGTGGAGCCAGTCGTCGGATATGTGCACGGTGAATCCAGATTGTATCACCATCATCGTTTTGCACCTGACACATCATATTGTTCGTTTTTATAATTGTGTAATTTCCTATCCAGGGTAGATGAGAGGATTGGGCAACAGTTGAGTGTGGCCGATGAAGTAAAACCTTGTCGCCTACTTGTATTGGGTCCTTGTATGTGAGGCGATTTAAGTTAGTCTCAAGTTTGTGGTCAGCTTCATCGTTGGCCAGGGTGACGTGGTGGTGAACCTGCTTTAGAAGGGCATTAATTTGCATTCCATATGCTCCAGGATCGTCACTTGTGATTTATTTTCTGTGTAGTGTAGGTAGGCCGATGTTGGGGTGACGGCCGGTAATGGCATGGTGCGGGGAGACATCGGTGGCGCTGTTGGTCGTGGCATTCATGGACGAAACGACAGATTCTAGAACGTCTGTCCATTCACAGTTCCTGTCTTCGCATAACATATAAAGTGCGTTCTTCATCGTGCGATGTTGTCTCTCGATATTTCCTGAGCTTTGCGGGCGCCAAGGACAGTGAAGTTCTTGCGTGATTGACATCTGGTTACAGAATTGTCGATAGACTTCTCCAGTGAAGTGTGTGCCTCGATCAGAGGATACTATGCGTGGAATCTCTCTGTGTCGAAGGAAGAAATGGTACAATCCGCGGGCGGCGTCGATAGCACGGTCTCTCGCGCATGGTATGGCTGTAAAATGTCGGCTGAAGCTATCCAAGATGGTTAGGATGTAGCGTTTTCCCTTTGAGTTGGGCATTGTGACAAAGTTTATAAAGACGAGATCGAATAGTCTCTTTCCTCGTTTGCAGTGGCCAATGGGCCAGTGGGTACATCTACCGTAGTTTCCCTTTCACTTAGTACACGGGTCGCAAGAATCTTGATGTCGCGGTTTTTGAATTCCCACCAGTAGCTGGAAAGGAGTTCTCGCATACGGGTAACACCTGAGTGGTTTGTTGCCCTCGTGTGCCTGGTAGAGGCATCTGGGTCGTAGTTTGTATGGTACAACCAATCTCGGAGAGTGTTTACTGTCTCTTATCATCAAAACGGAGGTGCCTGGTTCTAGAAAAAATTGGTGCAAATGTTTTTTGAAAAGCGTAGCTCGGTGGTCGCCAGGATCTATATGGGATTCGCTTGGTGACTGGAGGGCGCTGATGATCTTTGCCAGGGCGTCGTCCTTCAGTTGTTCATCTGCGATACCGAGGTGGTTGCAGATTCTCTCAGTGGGGATGGTGGTGGTGGGGTGATAGGCGAAGAATGCGTTGGTGACGTGCTTGTGGGTGCGGGCGTTTTGTGGTGTGTGAGTTTTGGGAATGAGCTGTAAACCGTTAAACTCGCCGAGGCACCAAGATGGGATGTATACGCGGAGGTCTGAACCGCTTACCTCGAATGTCCTGCCTGCCGGTGTAGGGTCGTTCGGGGCTTTCGTTTTCTTATGTCCGCAACCTCTGCTGAGCATGTCAGCCCATACATTTGATTCGCCTTCAACATATTCCAAGACAAATTTATAACATGAAATTTCTTCTTGCCATCGTCGTATTTTGGCATTATTGAACTCTCGTTGGTCCAGATACGTCAGCGATCTGTGGTCGGTGAAAATGACGAAGGGGCGGTTGCGAAGGAAATAATCAAATTTCAATATTGCCCACTTTATTGCATATGCCTCTCGTTCCGTCGTGGACCAGTTCTGTTCCGTGGAGTTGAATGTATGGGAAGCGACCGCTATGATATCTTTATTCCCGTTTTCGGCTTCTTGCATTAAGATTGCTCCACATGCGACGTCACTGGCGTCGGTGGTGAGTGTGAAAAGTTTGGAGAAATCTGGAAACGAGATGACGGGTCGTGAAGCGAGACGGTCCTTGATTTTTTTGAAGGCTCTGTCGGCATTTTGCGTCCAGACAAACGGTTTATTAACCTTGTTGAGTTCGTGTATGGGACCCATAAGTTTTGAAAACATATCTGACCTGATTTGTTCGTGTCTCTAGGAATTGTCTGATCCACACTAAACGGCCGATAAGGCTTTGTAATTCCTTTTTTGATGTTAGAGGTTTCATTTCCCTGATGGCACAAACGTATTCTGGATCAGCCTTGAATCCTTCGCTGTTTACTATGCGTCCGAGGAATTTTGCCTCTGATGCGAGGAAGGAACATTTATCGGGATTCAGCCTGAGTTCGAATTTTCGGAGGGCAGTAAAAAATTGTTCGAGGGAGAGTATGTACTCCCTAAATGTCCGAGCGTGGACCAGGTTGTCGTCGATATACGAGGAAATGTTGTCACGGGATGTGACCGTGGCTAGGGCTTCTGCTATGCAACGGGAGAAGATTTGTCCGGCAGATGTAAGGCCGAAGGCCAGGCGCGTGTATTCATAGCATTGGTCCTTCCATGTAAATGCTGTTTTGTATCGGTCTCGCTTGTCGATCTCAATTTGCCAGTAGCCGCTGCGTAGATCGAGGGTAGTAAAATATCTATTGCCTTTGCCGATTTTGTTGAACAAGTGGTCGATCCTTGGCATTGGGTAAGGGTCAAGATCGACTAAGACCTTGTTGAGAGTTCTTTTAAAGTTAGCAACGACACGAATCGATCCGTTTTTCTTGCGTACGGCAAATACAGGGCTATTGAAGCCTTTGGGGTCGCTGCAGTTTTCAATGATACCTTCATCGGCCATACGCTTAATTTCGGTATCTCCGTCTGCTTCCAAAGCCTGGGCTATCGGGTGTTGTTTCTGGCTGCGAGACTGGCCGTTGGTTGGTATGCGGATGGGTCGGATGAATGTGCCTTTGCTGCTGCTTTTTGTGCCGATAATGTCAGCGTAGCGAATGAGTAAGTTTGCATTGGCCTCTAGTTCGTCTCGGTTCGGGTGGTTTGGTAGCGATAGCCCCGTGTTATGCTTTAGGCAGGTTAGCTTTTGATTCAGTGTCTGGATGTTGGGCTGTAATTCCATAATAGGCTGGTTTTGGATGATGTCAGCTTGGACGCCATATGCTGGATCGTTGGTTGACGATGACGGTGATATGATTGCGGCTGTGTGCGTTGTGTATCCTGAGGAAAGTGTGCGTCTGAATTCTATAGTCGCATTTTGGTTGTCGAGCGTGTTGTGACATAGGATATTTTGGCCGATCAGGATCGGTGTGGTTTGAGTAGTTACCAGCACGTTAACCTTTTTGAATGTGGGTGAGTCTTGACTGCCGATGGTTATGTCGCAAGTCAGTTCGCCGAGGGCGGTGGTGCTGCCGTTGATTCCTTTTACTACAACGTCGGAGCGGGTCATGAGTTTCTTGGCTTCTCTGGGTAACTGAGATATTGGTGCGATGCAGGTGGAGCATCCAGTGTGTAGCGTTGCGACGCCAGAGAAAGTGATGTCCCTGAAGTTGAAGGTGGACTAGACGAGCGATGACTGGTGAGCGAGTCCTTGAAAGTTGAAGGTGTGATGGCTGACGTAGGGGCATGGCGAACGAGGCATCACATCTCGTCCTGCCCGAAGCGAAAATCCTGTTCCACATCATTTATGGCTTGTATATTATCATTCGTTGCGGCGATATGGGCCTGTGTCCGAGTGCGAGGTGGGTGGCGATATAGGCAGTTGCGTCCATGGTGGCAGGGGCGACCTCTGAGGTAGTTCTTGTACACGCTGATTCGTGGTGTGTGCTGATGGTTTCTGCATGTCGGATGGTGGCCATGTTCGGGAGGGTTGGTGAGGCCCGTCTGCTGTGGGTTTGGTTGGCTGCTGGGTCGGAGTGGCGCGTTTCTTTGTTTTGACCGCTGTGGTTTCTGTGTGAAATACACAGTGTTGTGCGAAGTCGTGTCGTTGGATTTTACACCGCGATCAAGGTATATTTGAGCTTCGGAGGCTATGCCAATGGCTGAATAGTGGTTGTCCATTGTCTTGACGAGATGTGGGTAGAGATTTGAGTTCCAAATTTTCACCTTTTCGCTCATTAGTATAGCGCCGATGATGGAAATAAGTCCATCGACTGTTAAGTCTGTATTTTTGTCTTTTTTGTATTTGTTTTTTATGTGGACGGCTGCCTCTCTAAGGGTGTTTTCGAGTCGACCCGCGAAGTCTGTTAATTTTTCGCCGTCTCGCCGTTCCAGATCCCAGGCTTGACTGAGGTGTTGGAAGTTAGTCATCTGACTTCCGTGGGCTGCTAATAAGTATTTCTTCAGTTGTTCGAAGGTGGATATGTCCTTTTTTGAGTCAACCATCTGCTGAAAGATACTTTGGTCCAGTAAATCTTTAGCAGACTTGACGAATTTGCATTCCAGGCTGGGATAGGTGCTGAGTTCTGGCGTGACGTGGATTTTGTATGCTTTGTTTAGGGCCGTGATGAATCGGTTCACGTCGTGTCCAGGGTAAAAAGTTTTCTCTAGCTTCAATATGTCGCGTATAGTTTGTTGGCGCATCATTAAGCTGTAATCGCCGTTTGTTTGAGCGGTGGGAGGTGTTGAAGCAGTTGATTTTAGGGCAGTCAGCATTTCGTTTATGTCGGCTTGAATTTTTTGTATCGTGGTTTCGGAAGGCTGTGTTGGTCCCGTTTTCAAGTTGAATAGTAGTGTTTTCTGTTTCTTGATGAGAGTAAATAGTTCGGCTCGGGTGAAGCTCGTGTAGTCGGACATATTTCTCTTGCTGTACGCTTCTGACACCAGTGTTATAGACAAGCGTATGGTTGCAAGAAAGAAATACAACAGCAGAAATAGATTTACGTGGTTTATTTCAACAGGAACGGGTGGGTTTGGGACAGCTACCTTGTGGTAAAGTTCATAAGCCGGCTTCGGATCTAGGTCGATCTCTCATAGTAGTTCACACATGTTGACGGTGGTTGACGCTCCCCTGCTGTCAACAGCTGAACGTGACGTGTGACCCCTTTTATAGCGTTGTTTTATGGCTTAACAGGCTCGAAAACGAAGCGAGTTTAATTAGGAGGGAAGCATTTTTATTGGACGAAAAATAGAACACTTTAAATATTATTTTATTTTTCGACTGGAACTCGAGTGTCGGGAACATTTGTAAATGAAGATAATGGTCATTTTGTGACGGGGTTTTCTCCCGTTCACATCCGGCTCTCGCTCTTGCGTATATGCCTGTAAATCAGCCGAGATATGTCTTATTTTATTTTATAACAAAGTCAAAAAGGATACCTTGTATATGTGAGTAGACAATTTTGTTTTTAAACAAGAGTCTTTATGAAATAAGGAATATATAAAAATATTTAATTAAATTTAAATTAATGAAAAATATTCAAATATGAATAAATGAAATATTAAATATCATTAAAAGTATAATATATATATATATATATATATATATATATATATATGTATATATATATATGATTAAAATTCCATTATATTTAATATATATAATTAAAATTGTATTATATTTATACATAAACAGTTATTAAAATATGAATAATTGAAATATTATGTATCATTAAAATTATATGATATTATATATATATATATATATGATGAAAACCTTCATAATATTCACTATACACACACACACACACACACACACACATATATAAATAACTATTATATTGAAACATGCAAGTTACCGCAACAAAAACCTTTCTGTCATGGTAACTTGCATGTTCCAGCGGAACATTTTATAATAAATATCTATTGCTCTACTCTTACATTGAGCCATTTTTTTAAAAATTAATCTTATGAATGCTTGAATTTATATTCTTTTCGTTCATTTACATAAGGATTATATATATATATATATATATATATATATATATATATATATATATATATATCGTCGTCGTCGACTCTCCCGAAAGGAAACCGACAGCCCGACAACGACACATGGGATTTGATTATAGTGGTGAAGACCTTGTGCAGGACCATCCACACTTTTTTATATATACAGATATAGATAGATTATTAAAATTTATATATTTTAAATTAAATTTATTTTTAAATTGTTTTATTAGAATAAGAATAAATTCCATTAAATATTATCAAAATATATATATGATTAAAATTATATTACATTTATACATAAATTACATTAATAAAATAGGAATAAATGAAATACTCCATATTATTTAAATTACATATGTATAGATGTATATCATTATAATTACATTATATATATATATATATATATATATATATATATATATATATATATATATATATATATATATATTAAATTTACTCTACTGTATGATCACCAAAGTTAAGCAAGGTTGAGCCTGGTCAGTACCTAAATGGGTGACCACTTGGGTATATCAGGTTCTGTAGGCTTGGCTGTGTGGGTGTCAAATTTGATTGATAACCTTTCAAGTGAGGAGTGTCATCCTACTTTGGAAAATTATCTTGGCTATAATACCAATCACTCATACCAACAGGAAATACACACCTTTCCAAAAACAAAACATCAATCTCTCAAACAAACCTTTGGCAAATCCATCTGTTGGCTGAAGTGGTTGTCTAAGTAACAACCAAGATATCAAATGCTTATTTCCAAGGCTGGTAAGTTCTTCCAGCCCAGAAGACTGACACAACATAATATTTCTACCATTCCACAAACCTCTATTGAAATTATTAGCTGTTAAATTATATAATTTTAATATTTCACTGTATAAAAATCCACAAGCAAAAATTTGTCTTACAATTACAAAAGTGAATGTTCTCATAAATATTAAATGGCAAGACTTCAACAGCAGCAACAAAAGAAAAGTGGGTGCAGTCAATCATAACAAGCAACAACAGCAGCAGCTCACGTCAGCAGGCAGGTTAGATTTAAGGCTCCAAGTTCTACAGATCCTAGTAGATTCGTTTGTGAATTTGGTGACATAGTTATTGCGATTTCAATCCTTGGGCTGGGTAGTGTGTACTTGTACTCAGTGAAAACAGAGTGAGCAATAACTGAGCAGTGTTAAAAATAAGAACTAGACAAGATATCCCTACTCATGGACAGTTGGACGAAAACAATCTACCCTGTAGATTAAATAAAGGGTTAAGGTTGGAATTTTCCTGTAGGTTGATGAAGGCTGGAGCGCACAATGAATGAAACGTTGTGATAACAACAATAAAGATGAGGAGAATAGTCCGCATGTAAATAGTGTAAATAGTAAAATAGCTGTTATAAAACAAAACAAAAAAAAACATGATTAAAGTAATTTTTTTCTTTGGACACATTATTTTATAAAGAATTGAGCAACATAAAACAAACTTATCAACAATAATTTCCCTTACCATGTTGGCAGGCAAATAAAATTAGCTTTAACAAATTTTCGGAAATTTGACTCGCACCCATCCTGATATAAACAAAATTGAAAACATCTGTAATGAAAACTCGGATTCTAGTTCGGCTTAATGTGCCTTCATTAAACGTAACTGTAGAGTCTTGCCGTTTTGGCTAAGACGGTGTGACTTATTTATTACAGGAGAGGTAATCGGGTTGTCTTATCACATTTTCCCCGGCTTTGTTTTCTCCTAGTCCGACACAAAATCATTCAGGTGACTGAGTCTCTTGACAATTCTCTTGGATCGCTTCGGTGGCAGTTAATCTGGACTTTCAGATGTTACGGGAACAGGTGACCAGAAATATTTTGTTTCATATTGTTTTTGTCTCCTGCTTGGAATGGGATGCTCTTATTCCGAAAGCTGATTATCAGAGTCTGTGGTAGTATACTCTCGTTTCAAGAGATCTGTTCTAGTGTTGAGCTCTGAATCGTCACTATCGGGGCCTTGTGTCTCAGGCGAATCCAATGGCATTGTGTCGTCGTTACTATCTAGAGCTGCTCGTCCCTCTGGTTTGATAACTTGCTGGCAGGGGCCAAATCTCTGAGGAAAACGTTCGATTGTCTTCTGTTGGGGTGCTGGATGCGCGCATAGAGTGGGTTCGCCTCAAGCTGGTCCACCTTACCTACAGGAGAATCATACTTGCATTGTCGAACATGGTTTCTAAGTAAAACAGTACCTGGCCGTGAGAGCCACGAAAGGAGGGAGATCCCGGTCGAACTTCACCCTGGAAATTTTTAAAACCTTTCGTGAGGTGTTACATTATTTCTTGTACACAATAGTGTTATTATAGATAGCCTCAGTTATTACGTCTTCCCGATGTCTAATTGGAAGGTTTTGGTTTTCAAGTGCTAACTGTATGATCTTCCATATTATGCCATTGTATCTCTAGCACTGTCGATTTCCTTGGGGAATGTATGATGTGGTCCGGCTTACAACCACTCCCTGTACCAATAGGTATCTTAGTCGATCGGACATAAAAGAGTTCCCGCGATTTGTATGAATATAAGCTGGTGCCCCGGATAATGAGAACAGTGAGCAAAGACAGCTAAAGGCAAAAGGGAATCGCGAGCAATCATCAGCTAGTAGATATTTGTTTCGGGATTTAGATGGAAGAGGTCCCTTAAAGTCCACGATCAGCTTCTCAAATGGTCGTGTAGCTTTTACTAGGAATCCCGATTCGGGTTTGTAGTACCTTGGTTTTATTCGAGCACAAATATGACAACTGTTTGTTATTCATTTCACGTCCTCAACTGAAAAAGGCAAATTCCGGTTTTGAACCACATGCATCATCCTCGTGATGTCCAGATGACAAGGGATCGTTATGAACTGTAGATCTTAGGTGCTGTTTATTGATCCACACACTCTTGACATCGCGTCCGCCGTTGCATTTTCCTTTCCCCACCGATAGAAAACGTCAAATGAAAAACAGGAAAGATCTATCTTTTCATTTTTTTATTTTGCTTGCCGTCCTGGGGTTAAACGTAAAAGAGACTGACTTTTGATCAGTGATTAATTCAAAGCAGTGACCAATTAAGAAATGTCGCCATTTTTAGCGCCTCTACTATGGCATAAGCCTCCTTTTCGACAGCTGAATGTCTGCGCTCAGATTTGGACAATGTTCTGCAGAAGAACGCTACAGGACACCCGGATTGCCTTAACGGGGTCAGAAGCACCGGTCTTTACTTGTAGGGGAATGTCAGGTTTTACCGAAATGATAACTGAGTTGGAAATATCTCTTTTTAAATTAAAGCCATTGAGGGGTTCCTCAATGGCTTTAATGGCAGAAGAAATTAAAGGAAATTTAGTAATTTTTGTAAGTGGGTGTATTTTCTCAGAAAAGGAGGGTATCCATTGAGAATAATGAACGAACATACTCATGGCTCGTCGCAAGGCGGCTATGATGTTGGGAATAGGTAGTTTTAGCAGTGGTTTTAGCTTTTCAGGATCCGGCTTCACGATTCCTTTACCCACAATATATCAAAGTAGTCTGATGGTTGTCGACACATAAGAACTCTTGTCATGGTTGAATGTAAGATTATATTTCTTGACAGCCGCCAAAAACCGTTTTAGGTTGTAATTGTGTTCGGCCCAGTTATGGCCGCACACTGTCTCATTATCTATATAGACAAAGGTGCCTTGTAGTTTTCTTCAAGAATTATTTTATCGAGGACTCTCTGAAAACTGTTGAAAACTGTGACCCCAAACAAAATCCGTCGGAACTGATTATGTCATCCGCAGGCTTCAAAAGGCTTATCTTTACGGTCTATAGGTACTTGGTGGTAAGCTCTCTTTAGGTCTAGCGTGCTAAATATTCTATATTTGGCGATCTCGCTTATCATCTCGTCAATACGGGGTATAGGGTAGGTGTACCTATTTATGGTTTGGGAGTAGTCTATGACCGTTCTTTTTTTTATTATTATCAGAGGACATTATTAATACTTGTTCCCTCCATGGTGATCTGCTTTCTTCGATTATTCCATCTCTTAACATTCTTGTTATTTCTGCTTGAATAAAAGTTTTGTCTTTAAGAGATTTGGTAGCCACTGGTTTACAGATTTTGGTTAAGTTTTCGAAAAGAGATGGGTATTGTACAGTTTAGGGCCCCCAAAACGGAGATTAATATTAGAATGCTGTTTGTGGAAATCATGGCCCAGTATGATATTGCAGCACAGATTTGGGATCACGAAAAAATTGGTGTTAGTGTAATTAGTTTGATACAACTCAAAATATATCCTCTAACCTGCAAAGATAGTGAAGCGTTCACCATAGCCGCCTGACTATTACAATGTACAATTTTAAATTTGTTTATTTTTGCAATATCAGCGCTAATAGAACTTTCTGAGCCTTCTGTGTCAACTAGAGCATACCATGCTTAGTTTTTACCGTTAATACAGTCTTTGAATTTGCATCGAATGTAATATATATATATATATATATATATATATATATATGTGTGTGTGTGTGTGTGTGTGTGTGTGTGTGTGTGTGTGTGTGTGTGTGTGTTTCTGCGTGTAGGGGGCAGTAGGCAGAAATACTACCTTTGTTGCTCGGCTGCTGCAATTATTATTAAGGTGGACGGGCAACACTGGTCTTCACTCATCCTCTAAATCCCTCACATTTTGGCTCCACACGCTTCACCCTTCTAAACCTTCTGCAGGCGGGCTAAACTACGTGAAGGGATAGTGTTTACACTGCACTACTGCGGACAAAGTGCACATACCGAAGGCGATACGCATTATATTAGTGGTTTTGGCTGTCGGCCAAGAGCTTGGAGAGGAGATGGGCACTGCCAATTTATCTACAAGCCCACCAAAAGGATTATGAAGCAAGAAAAGTAAAATATAACTATGCAGGATCGTCGGGGCCCGGATTAACTTCGACCGCGGGCCCCATTAATTCGCTTCAGGATGGGCATTATAAGTCGGCTACTACGAAACATAATATCAGGTTATCAACGGAAAAAATTACAATACGAATATGGAACGTCCGTACACTATATGCCAAGAACTTACCCATGAAGTGAAACGTTATCTTTACGACATCATTGGGATATCTGAGGTCAGATGGATTGGTTTTGGAGAAATAGTTACATAAGATGAACATAAAATTTGGGTTTCTGTAGATGAGTAGAAGCACTAACATGGTGTGACCTTTATTGTAAGGAAAGAAATTAGACACAGTGTCATCAGCTTTAATCCTATTTCCTTCCGTGTATCAGCCAGGCCAATACAACATGACCAACATCCAGTCTTATGCTCCAACATTAGAGAACGATGACAAGGAAATTGAGGAATTCTACGAATTATTAGAATTTATCTTGAGAAAAGTCGCCCGGAAAGACATCACCATCATACAATGAGATTCGAATGCCAAGGTAGGACCGGATGCGTACACAAACTGAGCAGGAACTATCGGAAGATTTGGCATTGGGGAGACAAACAACAGAGGTCTCAGATTGCTCGAATTTTCCAGAAGTCATCATTTAACCCTGGCTGACACTCAATACACCCATAAGCTGTCTCGAACCGCAACCTGGCACTCACCTAACAAGAAGATCCATAACCAGATAGATTTTATTTTGGTTTTGCAACGCTATAAATCCAGCATTAACAAGGCAAACACAAGGATATTTCCTGGTGCAGACATCAGCAGCGATCATGATTTTGTGATGACGACTTTTAAATTAAAGCTGAAAATTAAGCGCCGTTCAATGGACTCCCGCATCCGCTTGAACAATGAAAAACTAAAAGCCCCTGAAGTCACTCAACTGTTGGCAGCAAGTTCGCAGCCCTGAAACTAAATAACAGTGATGTAGAAACATTTTCAGATCACATTAAAGAAATGCTACTCACAACAGCTGAGGAAGTTTTGGGTTATCACCAAAGGAAAATCCAACCGTGAGCCTCGAATGAAATCTTGGATTTGTGTGATAAAAGGAGAGGACTGAGAAGAAAGAAGCACTCAAGTGGCGAGGTCTGTGCTCAATATCAGGAAGTGCACAGTGACGTGAGGATAAAAATGCGAGCGGCTAAAGAGGAGTGGATACAACATAAATACAAAACCATTGAGAAGGATATGCTTACTGGCAATAACAAACAGGCCGACAATACTCCCAAATTCTTCACTAAGACCAGCCAATAGAGAGCAAAGGTTGTAGAGGATATGAATGGTAAATTGTTGACGGACAATGAGGAGATTCTCCATAGACGGACGCAATACTGTGATTGTTTATACAATTACCAGCTTTATCCAGATTGCAAAGTGACCAGCACTCCATAGAAGAGGACGAGACCAGTCCGTCAATACTGAAAGAAGAGGTTGAGTTGGAAGTAAAGAACTTAAAACCTGGAAAGTCGCCCGGAATGGTTAATATTCTTTCTGAGCTGATAAAACATGGAGGTGAAGAAACCATCAAAGTCATAACAGCACTATGTCAGAAGATTTGGGAACAAAAAAGTGGCCTAACGAGTGGACTCAGCACAACCAGTAACACCTGTGTCAACATTACCATGAATGGAAATTCACTGGAGGAATTGTCCAGTTTGAAATATAAGCTAAGTAATATTTAACTAATATATATATATATATATATATATATATATATATATATATATATATATATATATATATATATATATATATATATATATATATATATATATATATATATTAGTTAAATTTACTCTACTTAGCTTAACGCCTTACAGCCACATTAAGTTAAAACACCAGTTCCTGTATGATCAATCTATTCTAAAGATACTACCTCCAACTCGGAAATCCGCACCTGGATTGCTGCTGCCATGGCAGCGATGGCCAAATTGTCAAGAATATAGAAGAGCAAAATCAACTTTCAAACAAAGTACAGACTGTACAAATCACTGGTAGTCTCCATTCTCCTATATGGATGTGAAAATGTTGGCAGATACAGAGAGAAGAATCCAATTGTTTGAGAACAAATGCATGAGAAAACTATTGGGAACAAAATACCATAATAATTTGTGCGGAAAAGGGTTGAAAAGGGTGAAATTTTGTGAAAGTCTCCTCGCCACTGTCAAACGGAGAAAAATGGCGTGGTTTGGACACATTACAAGGCATAACAGCCGGTGCAAGACCATCATGCAAGGTACCGTTGAAGGTAGACGTAGGAGAGGATGCAAACGCAAAAGCTGGTTGGATAATGTCAAACAATGAACAGTCATAATTGTACCAGAATTGCTGATGGCTGCTGTTGATAGACCGTTGTGGAAAATAGTTATTGTGGCTTCTGCATTAGGATCCGCCCTACGATTACAAAAGTCAAGGGGATGATGGTGATGATGATACGATATTAGTCGCAATACGAGCATTCGAACAGGTGGGAAAAAAAAGCTTGATCGAAAAACCTTAGAGAAATGTCCCTTCTTCCCGCACTTGTGACATTTAGTTTCCCTAGCTGGGCAACACGACCTGCGGTGTAGATTAAGACCACAAAATGAGGAAGTCAGTCGTAGAGGACTGTCTTTTTTCTTTGTTTGGGTCGTTTGAACTGGTTGACTAGTAGGAGTGCGTGTACGTAGTGCAACCTCTGCAACACACTTGTTTAGGGATATGAACAACACTGCTTTCCTGCCATCTCCGATGTATATGCCTGCTTGAGAACAATAGCTAAATCTAGATGTTTATTTTCCAGCAATCTTTGACGGATGTAATTCGATTTTAATCCATTTATAAAGGAGTTTCATCATTTGCCTGATCTATTGTCATCGATTGAAAGTCGCAGTCTCGACTTAAGATATTTATTCGCTGAAGATCCTGTTCTAACCCCTCCTCAGGAAATTGGTGGGTAGTTGCTAATACATTGTAGTAGCCTGGCAAAGATTAGGCTTCGTCTCTTCACAAAAATTCTATACAAAATGTCCATGTTACTCTGGTAAGTTTTCCAGTGATAAATATTAGTATATACTGATATGGAAACGTGATTCATTAGCAGGCTAAGTCTATCTGTATCAGTAATAGGAGTGGATGAACTGTTTTCCAGTGAAAGCAAAAATCCTTCGAATAATTGTTTCCAATATTGCCAGGCATCAGTAAAAGACGGACCTGCAGAGTCAAAGTTGAGACGTTCTGGTCTAAGGTATTTGTCCATAATTACATTTAATAAATTGTAATGAAAACTCAGAGTCTATTCAGCTTAATGTGCCTTCATTGAACATAACTGAAGACTCTTGCCGTTTTAGCTAAAACGGCGTTACTTATTTATAAGTATGTTTATATATTCTAGTGATATATATAAAATCTTTTCAGGTATAATTTATTTGGGGGATTAATTTCTTTGCGTTAGCATATCACGGATATACTAATGCTCATTTGAATGATGCACTGAAATATAAAAGACTATTTTCTAATTAAAAATGTTAACCCTTGATTTTGTTTATGACCACACCCGTCCATTCATAAGATAGGGGGAGGTAATCGGGATGGACCCTAAATATAAACAAGATGAATCTATTAAAAATATCATTCGCCTATATATATCATTTAACAACACTAATATATACCTTAGATTTATCATTTACTATAAAATTTTTTAAAGCATTTAACCTAATTATTACGAATAACTCAGGACGACAAACCCACCTATATAAAAAAAAAATGTTGTTTATAAATTCTTATGTTCTTTGCGAGTTTGCATCTCCAATATCAATAATGAAAAAGCAACATTATTTTCTTTCATTGGTTACACATGCAACAGTGCAATTCATGCAAATATCGTTAATTACATCACAAACAACCAAAAACAACTATTAACATAAAGTAAATATTAGTAGATAATACTAAAATACTGTATATCACAGATTCAAAATGCGAATTTTCGGCTGGAAAATTCATAGGCTGATCAAGCATGTAAGTAGACACACCAATTGACAGACTGAAAGACATGAAAGTTTACCAGAATAGAACATCTGGCCGACCAGCTTGTTCTATTCTAGTAAACTTGCATGTCTTAATTTTTATTTTTGTCTCTGAAGTAGAAGCTTGGAATCAGTCTAAAATTAAGCCAATTTGTGAAATTTGAATGATGGCTGAACTTCTGTTTTCGTTGAAGACAGGAAGTTCTGACAGATTAATCGATTAGTTGATTAATGCGTAAGAAAATTAAAACATTGCAAATATGTTGCTTAAAAACCTGGACAAGTAGAAATAAAAAGCAAAAGGTCATTTTCCAATATGATAATACTGCAGCACATACCACTAAAAACTGAATTATAGTTTCAGGACAGTCTTTGTAACTTTTTGGTCTGGTCATTCACTGGATCTTAACTCCATAGAAATCATATGAATGCATATTACTGTCAAACTGCTTGGAAGAAAATCTGAAATGGACTCCTGATCTTGATGTTGGTACTGGTTTTTCATTTTGTGTTAACCACTGTCTTTTCCGTTTTCTACTGACATTTTTATTCATAGATTAAATGCTTCCCTTTCATATTTCTTTGGAAAAGGTTAAAACTCATTTTCAGTCACCTGTAATAACACAATACAAAAGTGAAAGGTTGGTTATTTCTGGTTAAAAGACAGTTGCAGATGGTTGAACGTTGTATTCCGTTACAAACAAAAGCATTAACCCTTATTCAAAACTAATGTGCCGTCTTTCGGCTAAAAATGTTTAAATAGTTTTAACCCTTTTGAAAAAATTGGAAAGGGTAGCATTTAATCTATAAATATATAATTTAATAGAATCATATTGTAGGCAATGCCTGAACAAATTGTTTCAGTAGTTTAAATGGGACGAATTTATTAACATTCAAAATGGCCTTGAGAACCACGCGTGATGAGGATAGTTGCTGATTACCTCCCGACACACAACAGGGATGGCAATAAGTTCTTATTTAGATGTCGACTGAGACAGATGTGGTACTCAGAGATGAATTGCATGCTTCTTAAATAAGGACATAAAACAGTGCCGGCTGACCCTCTGAGTGACATTACAAATAAAATCTGTATATCCGTCCCTTCGCTTAGAGCTTGCTTTTTTTCAAATGTGCTATAATTTCTCCGTAAGAGGCAAATTATGATAACTCTTTCTATCTATTTATATAGGATTAATGCAAATATAAAATTTGTAACTTAGCTGATTCAGCATCTCAACTCCGGAGTTTGGTAGATGAAGCATTGTGTAATTGTTTCAGTTCACTCGTCATGAGGTTTCAACAACAGATTGCCGTTTTTCTCATTTTTCGTTATTTTTAAATTATATTTTTATAAATAACATTTTGAATGACATGTTTATATATTCTAGTGATATATATATAAAATCTTTTCAGGTATAATTTATTTGAGGGATTAATTTCTTTGCGTTAGCATATCACGGATATACTAGTGCTCATTTGAATGATGCACTGAAATATAAAAGACTATTTTCTAATTAAAAAAGTTAACCCTTGATTTTGTTTATGACCACACCCGTCCACTGTCCATGTGTTGCAAATTCGACGTAGTAAACAATTATACAAATCGATCTATGACACAGATGGTACATCCACTACATTTCAAAATATGATGATTTATTATTTACAAAGTTTAGCTATTTCAGAAAAGAATTCGACATTTATTTTAGGATTGACAGTATAAAATTTTTATTCCTACCAAATCTAAGTTCTTGTGCTAAACACCAAAATTTAGTAGAAAGAGCGAGACACAATAACAGGCGTAAAATTACAAAAGAAGACAACCACTGCGTAAAATTTTAAAAGGAAAAATATATACGAAAAAACAATTACCCATAAACTGGAAAAGATCCTTTACAAATTTTGGCGAGTGTTAACCGCTGAGCCGAAAAAGACACACAGTTTTTACACAAACCATTTGGCCTACATAAAAATACACTTCTCTCAAAAAATCGTGTATTAAAAAACAACTTACACGATTATACACTTAGATGATTATAACATTTTAAAAATAATATTAATTAAATTTTTATAACCGACTGAATTGCGTAAAAACTGGAAAGAACTACTCAGAAAAAATAGCGCAAAATGAAAGAACAATTCAAGAATAGAAAAGAAATTACTTAGGGGAAAAATGACAAATGTTCGACTAAAAATACATCTCAAACTTCCGACGAAAGTTTCTTAAAATGATTTTCAATTTTCAGAGTTTATTGTCGTTAATATTTTCAGTAAATTTAAATCCACGGCGTAGTTCGAGTATATTAAATAATTAAATAAATAAAAATTCGTAAAACTTTCTAAAATTTTTCAGATATATTTATCATGAGTTACAAAAATGAACGTGTCTTTTTCTCTCGACAGACGGACTGGCTGACTGACAGTATAGACCTGGGGTCAGAAAAAGATGTTTTTCGTGACATTGCAACCCGGTCTTGAAGGACAAAAATTATTGGATTAGACAAGACAATAAACTAAATAATATATATATATATATATATATATATATATATATATATATATATATATATTAAGGCTTTTAAATTTGAGAACGTTCATGAATATTCACCAGGTTGTTGGAAGTTTCAGTAAAAACATGTGGAGGACACAAATTGCCATAATTCAGTCTGGTATAACAAAAGTAAGTGTGTAGTATTCAAAACATATTTTCTTTTATAATGAATATTGTTTAAATTGTGATCAAATTGTTACGGTTTGGGATGGGTAGGGGATTTACGTGTTTTCTTTTGATTTTTTAACATTTTTGTAGTTGTGTATGTTGGCTTAGAAAATGTGAGATTGGAAAGAAACCGGGGCGTAGATTTATATTTTGATAAGATTCGATAGTGGCACTCTGGATAATTTTCCTTCTAAGTAAATTACTTTATCTTTTGATAACTATGGCATTTTAGATCAAAATTGTGGTTGAATTTATTTCCGTGTGTTACTACACATTTGATAAATTGCTGTGTCTTTTGTGTTCATATATACGTTATTTTCTTTTAAATTTCTGCATATTTCCCCATTGTTTTGTGAGGAACAGTTTTGGCACTTTATTTTATATATGCTTGCTTCTGAATTATTATTGTTATAGGTGTTTTGGGTTCTGATCATATACATAATGGTTTTGGAAATGGTTGTGACTATTTTGATGTTGTTTACATTGGATAAGTTGTTTTGGATAATGAATGTTATAGAGTTGGTAGGTAGTATTATGTATCTGTTTTTCTTTAGTTTATTGCTGCGGATAATGCTGTTATCTTTATTGCAGTCGTGTATTTTATATGCCTGTCTCTTTGCGTTGTGGGTGAAATGATAAGGATATTGGAGGTTTTTGAATATGTTTTCTGTGTTTCTTCTTTGGGTAGGTATTTTTAAACATTCTTAATGAACCTAAGCAGAAACCTATAATTATACCAGATTTAATCTTACTAAAGTGGCGGGAATAAAAATTGGCCAGGTCATTCTTGTTGGTAGCTTTTCTGTAAACGTCAAATTTGAGTTCGTTATTGTTTCTATGTAAGGAAGGAAAGTGTGTAGTTGGCTTTAGGTTGAAAGATGAAGACTATTGTAGATTCAACACTATTTTGTTGAAAAGATCTAGTAAAATAGTGTTTTGTGAATATATTAGTAGGGCGTTCGTCTATGTATCTGAAATAAGAAAAGTTCCATGGTATATATATATATATATATATATATATATATATATATATATATATATATATATATATATATATATATATATATATATAGCAGTGGAATCGTGGAGACGAATTCAAATTCCAGATGAGATTTTTTTCATTGGTACAAATGTCTTTGGAAAAGCCATAAATATTTGTTTGCTAACCAGTCTAAGAGAAGAACAATTCTTAATTCAGCATTCCGTGGAAAAAGTAACAAAAAACCTATTCATTATCTTTTAAAACAATCATCATGCCAATGATCTGGTTAGAAAGTAAAAAAAGAATGAAAGCGATGAGAACCAATATCCACCAAGTGTATATGTCTGGTTATGTCTGTGTGTAATTTTTTTTTATTTAAAGTGGTGTAGAATGTTAACAACTTGATTATGAAATTATTTTCTCTTCGAGTTACATGTGATATCTATTTTAGTTGTTGCAGCTGTTGATAGTCCTCAAATGATGTGGTTTCTGTTATTTGGTACTTATGTTTGGGATTCTGTAGCGCCAGTTCACAATGTTCAAAGAAGGATGACCTTTGCCAAGACACTCAAGCTTTATTCTCTCAAAGCATTTTACACCATTGATCTTAGAAAGTAGTTGTATAGAGCTGACGGCTTAGATATTTCTGACCGGTTGTAGCGCTATGAATATTATCCATATAAAAGTTTCGATCAGACCAGGAAATTTAAGGACATGACTCGAGTTTTCAGATTGGTATTTTGGTTTCGTAACAATTTGTGTTGTAGTACAAAACTACCTCTGACACAGTCTATTCTTTGTTCAATTTATTTTTCTCCTACACTTAATTTGTTATAACTGGCCCATACACCGGGCTATTTAAACTCTACGTCCTAAATTTTTCATGAAATAAATTTTATTCGAATATTTGAAGAAGAAGAAGAAGAAGAGAAGAAAAGGAGGAGGAGGAAGAGAAGAAAGAAAGAAAGAAAGAAAGAAAGAAAGAAAGAAAGAAAGAAAGAAAGAAAGAACAACATCTTTCAGTTGTATGCTGGGAAGGATGAGCAGGATAAAATCTGACAACAAACAGCTTGTTGGATGTTAGCAAACTGACAAGTTTTGGGTGAAGTTTTTAATGAGCTACTTTGGACATTTTCAACCAGATGGATTTACACAGTTACACAATGTAAACCGGTCGGGCAAAATTATTGGATCAAAGATCTCAGCGTTTCCGAGTTGAAACGATAAATTTGACATATAATAATTTGGAATGTGTAGTGTCATAATGGATAGGATTGTAGAACAGAATAGAGGTGTGAGAGACCGAGAAGAATTGCAAAATATAGAGGGAGGATTTCGCAAGTTCAGTCGAGCATGACTGGAACTAGACAAGAGCTAGAATTGACTTAATCTGAGCTGGCTTGTAGAGATGTGAAACTGTAGCAAGGTATTGCTCTACAAACTCAGCCGAATAAACAGATTTATGAAGGAGGGTGTAGCTCAAGCGACACTCACACTGTTGGTTGATTGCATTTGCTGAAGCAAGAAGACAAGATTCATGAGACTTTGGTGTTATCGCAAGAGCCTTCATATAGAAGGCAAAAAATTGAAAACGATTAAATTTGCTATAAGTGTGACTATAACAATATAAACAGAAGCATCCTTTTATTAAAGAATTTCGGAAAACGATGTGCGTAAAATGCATTGGTTAGATACATAAGGCAAAGAAATGTTCCTCTCTACTTGGGAAAGGAAAAAAATCCCTCCCCGCCAAGAAAGAAACGAGAATGGTAGGTTAGGAAACCCCAGATTTCTAGCCCAAAGGAAGTTAATAAAGGAATTATCCGGATCATATATATATATATATATATATATATATATATATATATATATATATATATATATATATGATAAAGTATAGTTTTAGAGTATGTTATATTTATCGTAAAAATTTCTCAATATTCAGGATAGAGAATATATAAATATAAGAGTGAGCACTGTGGTCATCACCGAATGGCGACGGTCTGCTTTATGCTCAGTACTGACTACGGTGTCCATTTATAACTATAGTGAAATGGAGCTCAATTTGAGAATCAATATGTTATTTGTTATTTAAAGTAGCCAAATCATTGTGAAAGAATGTGGATCATGGCTTGTAGCAGAATTAGTCTGAAAATAGTGCAAGTCAATGTGGCTTTGTTTGAAACACTGGACCAAGAAATTCATTTCTTATCAAAATGCGGTCAAAACTAGCAGTAGAAACGGAGAAAGAACGAATCTTACGTTTAGTAGATTACGCAAAGGCGTTCAATAGAGTACAGCAATTCCCTCTAATTTAGGAAATATAAGCTGAAAAATATTAAAATAATTCTTAACCTTTACCGGGAACTAAACAGCTGCATGTAGAGAAAGAGAGAGTGGGGGAGAAATAGAGAGAGGAAGAAAGAGAGAGAGAGAGAGAGCGGGATGGGGACGTGAAAAGGATGAAAGGAGCTATAAGGATTTATTATAGATGGATGCAATCATAAAAATAAAACTTCTGCTACGTGGATGATACTGTGATGATAGCAGATTCAGAAAGAAAACGAAAATTACTATTAGTCTAGGTAGGAAAGGAAAGTAAGAACGAAAGACTAACTATTAACTGTAAAAAGACAGAATCTTCAGTGCCGGTTTTGAGTCCAAATTGTTGGCGACAATGGCTCTCCGCTACTTCCTGCCCATTATAAATCTCAGCACCGTTTTACTATTTACTATCTGTTCATGGATATATATCTTTCATAAAAAAAACGCTAATAAAAATAAATAGTTTAAATTATTACAATAATATTGTTTATACAATTAAATTTATATAATTAATTATATTAATTATAAATAATTATTATTAATACTATAATTAATATAATTATAAATAATAATTAGTTATAATTATAATTAATTATTATATCTATGAAGAGAACCTGAAAATGTAATCTATTTCTATAATTCTCCAAATGTGTGTGTGTTTGTGTGTTTGTGATCGGATGTTGTTTATGCGTTTCCACGGTTTTCTTACTGTTTCGATGATTTTTTTTTTTTTTTTGATAGATAATTCTTCAGTGTCAGTTTTGACTCCAAATTGTTTGGAAAAAATGACGACCTTGAAGATGAAAAATCGAAAAAACTGATTTTTTGCACTTAGCGCAAAAATCAAAGGCAAAATTTAATAACATTTTTTTTTTTTTTTTTTTTTGGATGCCTCAAGCAAGATAACTGATGTCAGGGACATTCGATTTTCGTTTTTTTCCTGTGAAACAATCGCTCAATTGTAGCGAACCTAAAATATGTTCTACAATTGCAAGACATCAGTGATGTGCCCCCGTTTCCTCAACATTTAGGCATCATTCTGCCTGCATACGCGTAAACCTACTCATTCTGCAACTCTGTGTCTATTTACCAAGTTTTGTTTGTTCATGTTCTCTCAGTTTCATTCGCCTAATGCATTTCCTAAAATTACTTTTTCACACATAACCTTCCAATCCTAGTTCATGTTATGTGGGCGTGATTCACACCGCCACACGTTGCCTATCGGTTGTTGCTGACCTTGATAATTAGCGCGTGCAGCAACGCGTGTACGTGTGGCCCTGCAACACGCGCTGTGCCACGCGTTGATGCAGAACGTGATACCTGTTCGAGTTGACCATTGACTGCACGAAATCACTTTACGCGTCCAATCAAATGTCGCCGTATCATACTGATTGTCTACGCAATCCTAAGTTCATTGCTATCGCTTAATTCCGCAATTTCGTTTCTACTTCTGTACGTCTAGCTCTGCTTACACATTCCCCTTTTCTTGGCCAAGTCCAATCTATCTCAGATGATTCATTCATTCACCGTAGTAATAAGTAAGCTTGCCTTTTTATTGCTCAACATTTATTTTTCCAGCCTTTCTTAAAGTTATTCGAGCTTAATGACCCCTGTAGATTTTCGGCGTTCTCTTCTGGTATTTGCCCACGCATTCCATTTGAAAATTCATACCTGCCTAAGACATGCCACCAAAGAAAAGAACTTACCTAGGTCGCAAAACCGCTGACGCCAGGTCCGCCATGCGAATAAGGGATAACGAATCGTCTTTAGAACGTGCAGTTCGCCTGTTTCAAAATGGCTCTCGGAACGCTTCAATCAGAGCCACTGCGTCCGAAGATCAACGTAGCCATCGGCTTTCCAGAAGAACGCTTCTGCTTCTGAACGCTTCTGCGCGCGAGGCTGAAAATGATGATCAAAGGACTCAACGGCTAACGAGAAACGCCTCTTCAACTGCTGCTGTGTGTGAGCCTGAAAGACTGAGAACGTAAAAACGGCCCTTTTCAGGGACCCCCCCCTTCAAATTGGGAGATGTACCTTAGTTGCAACCAATTGTTGTTACTAATATTGATTTTCGGATGGGTTGACTTTAAACTGCTCCAATTGAACGGCAAAAATTCCCAGTAATGAAACACCTGGTCGAAGTCGGGTTATACTGCTAGTAATTTCAATAGATTTAAATTAATTTATTTTTTATACTTCTATAAGAAGTTAGGGATTACAGGACAAAATTATTGTTTTTGAACGATGGCATCATAGTCTACTGTGCGTAAATAAGCGTTATTTTAATTACGTTTTAAAGTAAGCATTACGCTTACAAAATCCAGTTAAATAAACATTAAATTTATTAAATGGCTTTGAAACACAACACTATTACAAATATTGGACTGTTAAGAAATTTTAAAATTGGCTGTTTATATTTTTCGCCTACTGTGTTGGCTTGATTTATTGATGAGTGACAAGGAAATGTGCCAATATTTCTAAAACTCCGACAAACTTTATATACATACTGAATTTTTTCTTTAAATACGGATCAGCTTTCAATTATCTTTCAAATAAAACGAAAATTTAACTTCAAAGAAGCTATTTTAAGTTATTTAAAATACATTTTAGGATGTACGTGGCGGTACCTAACAAACAACAGGCTGATTTTTTAAAATATATTTCTTTTTTCAACTAGGGAAAACGTAAAAATAAAATAATGCTTTGTATTTAAATAAATAAAAGTCTGCCAAGTTCGAAGTTATTTTGTTGCAAGTGAGCCTGCAAAGTTCGAAGTTATTTTGTTGCAAGTGAGTTCGAGTTCGAAGTAATATGTACGCCAATGTGTGTGTGTGTTTGTGTGTGTGTGTGTGTGTGTGTGTGTGTGTGTGTGTGTGTGTGTGTGTGTGTGAAGCACAAGCTAATGAAACATGTGTGCGACTGCTGACTGATTTCGTGTGATAGCAGTGAATTTAAAATACAGTGAACAAGGAGAGTTGAGACAAGACTTATTTCACCATGGCTTTGTATGTAGGAAAATCATCGCTAACTGGTGCGTTGTCATGGTACCGTGTCGCGACCAGGCCTGTTCGCTGACTGTTCCATTTCAAATCTCGTCCTGACTTGTGGTTTGAGTCATCTCCGAATCGCTATCTGTGTTTTACCCGGGAACCCGGTGCCCTGACCTATTCCCAGGTCATTTGGAATTCAACTACGCGGACGTCGTAGAGAGCACATCACGTGACTTGCCATACCCAATCACGTTCCAAAATCAACTTATTTAATTTTGAAGTCGTGTTTCCACAGAATTGCAAAAGTTTTTCGTATCTGCTGAATTTAATGAGATTTATTTTCAGGTGTCTCTTACTTGTTTGTACTTCGCTTATTGGCCGTAAAATATAGTTTATATCCTATAAATTCAGTACTCTTTTCTTTGTTTCTAACGAAATTTTCCTGTTTCTTAATTCGTTGCTTAGCTTATACAAGGCATCTTTCAATATTTCAATGTGCCTCGGTTTTTAGTACCGCACTTCCCGTCTTCTGTTAAGACGCTTACCAGATATTTATATCTGGTAAGCGTATTTCCAATTTGTAATTTGCATTTTGGACTGTTCCCTTTTTAACAACCACGAATTCTGTCTTCTTGCAAGAATTCTCTCTTTCCTTCTCTATCTCCTGTAGGAATTATTGTAATTTACTTTCTGTGTCTACTATCATCATTGTGTCATCTGCATATTTAAAAATTATGGTCGCCAATAATGAATCCGGTTAAGAATTCTCTCTAATTGCTCTATAGGTTGAATAAATTCGGTGAGAAGACACATCCTTGTCTTACACCTCTTTCTATTTTTGTATATTTACCAAATTCATTTTCTATCTGTATGCAGGCGGTTTGCTCCCAGTATAAGATTCTGGATTATATGTCCTTCCCAAATATGTCGAGATTCCCTAGCAGTGACCAAAACGGTGAAACCGCTAAAAACAAGCAAGCCCAAAGAATATGTATCACGTGACCACCGAGATGAGAGCTTGTACTTGATCAGCACAAACATGAGTTGCATGGTGGGTAGTGCCTGATGTTGAAAAACCGGAAAATTTTAATGAAACTGACACCTTATCTCGGAGAATTCGAACAATGTTTCTTACTAATCGTTCTAAAAAATGTTTTAGCTTTAAATATATCGGAAGTCCATTTGACGCGCCCTACGAGTTTTATGAAAGAAATTCGACTAACCGGATATACTTCACAAGTATCCTTTTTTGTTTCAAACAAAGGAGTAACGAATTAATGGGAATAGTCAACAATTAGCACTGGTTTGTATAAAATGAGGTTTAATGTAAAATAATTTGTCTCAATGTATTGTATATATTATAACTCGAATTTAAATTCAAAACTATTAAAGTAGGTACCTCTATGAGATCGCTAAAAAAGAGCATAGCATGATGAAAAAGACGCCAAACTTGACGAAAACAAAATTTTATTGTCTAAATGTCTTCTGATTAGTCAAAACTATACAATGTGGTAATAAAAGATGTATCTCATAAGTACACTTACGAAAGCGGATGCAGCTTTTAACTAATTTTATAATATTTTAACAACTTAAATGTAAACATCTATTATAATTAAAGAAATAAATAATTGTATATTAAAAATTCATTTTTCATCGAAAAAT